>JAVTVY010002260.1:0-34034 GCA_036873755.1 Hanleya hanleyi
CGAGCAGTAACATCGGGGTATTTGACCAACCGTTTACCATCATTAACCGAGTGTCGCTAAAGACGATGCTGGAGAAACTGGACACCGTGGATCCCTTGAAATGGGCCCAACAACAACGCCCCAACACCGAGTGGACAGTGGAAAGGGTCACCAATGTTACGTTCTTCGTGACCAAACTACGGAATATTCCCATCGGGTGAATGTATTCACCCAGGCACTGATAGATACTCAGAATGCACAAACATGTATCTGAGGATATGTTGCCTCAACGGTTTCCTGGGCTGCCCGATGATGATTACAATAAACAGTTCAAAGCGAACATGGCCGAAGATGGAACTTTCTGGAATGGAGACTTCTGATTGGACAAGAATACATCTAACGGACAGGAACGAATATGACAGATGCAAATGGTGGCCTCTAATTGGACAAGAGTGTTCTTAAATTGTAACACCAAGTGGATAATGGAGATATTGACCAATGTTACGTTCTTCGTGGTTAAACTGACCACCACCCCCATCGGATGAAAGTATTCACCCATGCACTGATAGATACTCAGAAATCAGAACATGGTGAAATAGCGATGTACATACATAATATATATAGGAACGACCAGATAAATGCCCAACCTAGCTGAGTCTACTTAGTTCTATCTTCCTTCTTTACAAATTGATATTGCCACAGTAACAGGCTTTATCTCTGTATCCATTGTCTTTTATATTATTTTGTTATTATTATGGCATTTGCCATACTCTATATGTGAGAGAATAGAATAGAATAGAACTTTATTTATGCTAATCAAAGCGCCCGCAAGGAGTCAACAATCAAAACATTACAAAAATCCCAACATTACCTATCAAAACAGCCCACCCCTCATTTTGCTGACTCCCTCCCCATACCCGAGATACATACCACTAAACAATATATCATGTAATATACAAGTACCATACACGGTCTTTTAACTACTGGTTTATATTTTGTTTTGCTTACTGCTGGTGTCACTTCGAAAGATAGACACTTTATGTAGGAACTCAGCTACAGCTAAACAAATCAGTGGACTCTCATTGCTAAGTATCCAGGTAAATTGAGTCGAGCAATAAAAAGAATTGAATTGACTTGTTTGTATTATTGAAATTACCTTGTATACGTAATATATAGTAATTGTTCACCTGAATAAAACATTGTTTCACGTTCTATCAGAATTCACGCATTATTTATTTGTAGCCGAAAAATAATGTTTTCATCAAACTGAGAAATACGAAATCTTTCAGACTTTCAAGGAGGGCCTTGAAGACTGTCGAATTACCCACACCACCCCAAATTTATAAGCCGATATTCTATTCTGTGAAAGCTGGATATGAAAACGCACTGAGTCACCCGTGCACTCGCAACAATTCGCAACAGTGTAATGAAATGTGTTCATTATTTAGGCGCTCATTTTCTACGACCTATACAGCCAACGTGGTTTATTAATATGCACACACATATCTTTTTCTTATAGTTCATTGGCTGAATACCATCTGTTTTGCTACACCTACCCCACGTGGGTGTATGGGGGGGAGAAATTCATCTACCGTCACACCCCAGAAACAGAAAACCGCTGGGGTGTCGACACCATGACACCAGGAAGAGCCAGGAAACATGTGTGTGTGTGCCGTTGGCCGAAATCATTAGCTTGATAGTTTAGTGCGTTCATTTCATTCATGTGGTAAACTGAAGACTGGATTTATACCGATGGAAATATCTGTGAATTTCGAAAAAATCCGTGACAAGCCAAGAAACAGAAAACCGCTGGGATGTCGACACCAAACCAGGGAGCATGTGTGTGCCGCTGACCAAAATCATTAGCTTCATAGTTTAGTGCGTTCATTTCATCCATGTGGTATACTGAACACCGGATTTACCGATGGAAATATCTGTAAATTTCGAAAAAATATATATGGAATGAGATTCGTGGTGATACCCATATTTTTTTAGGATACGAATGCATCGTGATGAAGGCTTCATGGTGTGTTATACCCACCTAGGAAAAAAACAGCCCCCAGATATGCATCAAACGCCCGGGAGTATGGAATATAGGTATACATCTGGACTCTTTTATCAGGTAAGCTAGACTTTAGTACTATACTTGCGTTGAAACCCATGCAGACAACCTATTCAAATTTCAATGCATTGGCAACATAGCGTCGCACGAAATATACGATACGATACGATACGAATTTTATTACGATCAAAGTAAACGTACAGTGATCAAGGGGAAGTAACTCCCAACATAAACAAAAACACTGATTTCAGCAATTATAAACACATACACTGATAATATACGCGCCCCTGTTGACCAGGATTTTTTTATACTCCCACAACAACAGACAATTTGAAGACAATTTTCTAGCGGGGTCTTTTCTTGAACATAATTGCTGTAATATACTCTTCTTTTTGTGGACGCTAAATATAGGGGAGAAAATGGCAACATTGTGACCAAACCATAACAGTTGACAGCTGTAAAAATAGATAGCGTGGCATAAAATGAGAGAGAGAGAGAGAGAGAACATTTCAATCTGCCAATTTTCGAGATGAAAATTTTTTCTTGACGAAATAGAAATGAACGCGAATCTATATTCTACAAAACATTTTTTCTTGACGAAATAGAAATGAACGCGAATCTATATTCTACAAAACACTAGAAAATATTAGCGTAGGTGAATTTGTTTAGACTCATTTTAGACTGTTTTGTGCTTTCATCGAAAGTGAAAACACATCTCGAAAAGTGTGTAGCAGTGTCGATATAAATCTTCAACCTAGATGTAAAAATAGATACCGTGGCATAAATTAGAGAGAGCATTTCAGTACACCTCAAAAAATGAAACCTGGACGGGTATCCTTCATCTCGAGGGGTCGCAAGTTCGATTCTTGCTTTCATTATGTGAGTATGTGTTGGACATGTGATCTTTAAATTTTATTATCACCAGACTAGCTTGAATGTTTTATGAACGCTACATGTAGGGGGGAAAATGGCAACATTGTGGCCTAACCATAACAGTTGACAGCTGGAAAAGATGTAAAAATAGATAAAAATTAGATAGAGCAGCTCAATACACCTAAACGGTATAGTTCAACCCCACCCCCAGCCCAACCGTACCCCACTGGACCAATAGTGGCTCCCCTAGATGCCAAAACGTCTATTTCCATACCCTTGGTCCACCGCGCATGCGCAGAATGACGCTATTTCAACCCACTAGTCCAGTGAGATGCCCCTTCACGAATGCTTCACATTGATACCTCATATGACCCCACTGGACCAATAGTGGCTCCCCTAGATGCCAAAACGTCTATTTCCATACCCTTGGTCCACCGCGCATGCGCAGAATGACGCTAGTTCAACCCCACACCCAGCCCATCAGATGCCCCCTCACCTAGGCTTCACATTGATACCTCACTCGACCCCACTGGACCAATAGTGGCTCCCCTAGCTCCAACACGACTATTTCCATATCCTTGGGCCACCGCGCATGCGCAGAATGCCGATATTTCAATCCCACATCCAGCCCATGAGATGCCCCTTCACGAATGCTTCACTTTGATACCTCACTCGACCCCATCGGACCCTTAGTGGCTTCCCTAGCTCCAACACGGCTATTTTCATACCCTTCGGCCACCGCGCATGCACAGAAGGCCGATATTTCAACCCCACACCCAGCCCATTAGATGCCCCTTCACATAAGCTTCACTTTGATACCTCACTCGACCCCATCCGACCATTTTATCTAGGGACTACTTTTTCTCCGCGGAAGCTTTTTCTCGAGACCGAATCACCGCCAAAACCGCGGCCAGACCGCATCACCGCGGATGAATACATCCAGGCCGCCATCTTAAACCCACCACCCACCCACCACCACAGCCGCCATCTTAAACCCACCACCCACCCACCACCACAGCCGCCATCTTAAACCCACCACCCACCCACCACCACAGCCGCCATCTTAAACCCACCACCCACCCACCACCACACATGACCCCATGTGACACAATACTCGCTTCTGATTGGCTGGCGCGTGACGTCACAGAGGTCATATGCAAATTTTTGGGGGCAATAGACATTCAAATACGCTTTGTATACTACTAGTGTTTTATGAAACTCTTTTCTCTATTTCCGTCATTTCTAGCTCCCAATTTTCAGCGTATGTTTATTACCGGTCACTGGTGTTACGTATCAGGATCAACATGTAATGGCTCCCGAGTTAAAATATTAACTGGTAATAAAGAAATGTGTGTATGAATTACAAAATCATTGTTTTTGGACCGTCACGACAATATACGAGGGAGCAACAATTAATTCCTTCCAAAATGTCAGTGGTGTTACCTGTCAGTGGTGTTACTATTTGCAGGGTAACACCATTGACAATAATCATGATTTTGCTTCAAGTTTCAGTACAACTTGAACTTACCTTTCTTCCAGATAATACTAAGTTAAGGAGTCTTGTCATATACGTGTTTTGCCCCTAAATAGCTTTCACTTACGGCTGCATTTTTGCCTCTATGAACAAATTGGTCACTGGTGTTACACGAGGTCAGTGGTGTTACTCGAGGTCACTGGTGTTACCGGGTTGTCACTGGTGTTACATTTCAGTTGGATAAATATTTGAAGAAGAAGCAGCAGTTTTATCAGAAGACTTTTCATATACCTGTTTTGCCCCTAAATATTCTTCACTTGCAACTGCATTTTTGCGTCTATGAAGAAATTAATCAAGGTTACGTGTTACACGAGGTCAGTGGTGTTACCGGATTGTCAGTGGTGTTACGGATGCAAGAATCGTCTAGAAATTCAGAAACACTTGTTTAAGTTGTCCCATATTTTGAAAAAGAAACAAACTCGATTAGTATAACGTCAGCATCAAGAATAAATAGGTTTATTATGCAGAATCTACATGAATGGTTGATACATGCGGTCCAATTGGCTGATTTTGGTGAGCTAAGTAGCATAATTAGGATATTAAAAACAAACTTGTTTTCTTAACTTCAATATTTTTTCATCATTAGTCATAGTTACACGCAATCTATTGCCTAGCTTATGTGTATCTTCCTATTTCTGTCCTCTTAGTGTCCAATATACTGATCATTCCTGTGTAACACCACTGACATGATTGAAGACAACTCCACCGTTAAGCGTTACGAAAAGTTTATTATTCGGAATGTCTGCATTTATTGTACGCATTATAAAGAGTTTTGTCAATGGAGACTCTTGTTGAAATCAAATTCTGTAGTCATTGGTGATCTTGATTTTGAGATATTTCCCCAAGTGAAAATGTGCCTTTCCGTGAGAATGTCAATGACCCATACAACAATTTCAATTTAGCACTTTCTGAGAGTGGAAACGTTGTCGAGTCCAGTGGCCAACCCTAGATTTTGTGGTGTGAATAGCGGGGGTGTTGATCAGTAGAACTTAAATAAATTAAATGGTCTTAGATCTAGATTTTTCTGTATATACCGGCGAATATCACCACGTCACAGGTGTTTTCGCCAAAATCATGGAAAATACATTTTCTGCGCATGCAGCAAGGCAAGGAATTCAAAGCATAGGCCTATCCGCATGCATTGTTTTTTTATTGGATCATAAACACACCGGAAAGTCGATAATAAATGAATAAATTTTATATGACTTTACATTTAATTCAAATGTATGGCGTTGAAAACTGCATTTTAAGACTACGAAACAATCTCCAAACTCGGAAACCATCATGTGAGCTATGCTGATATTTTGAACACTGTTTCCCCGTCATGCGATCTTTTTATCATCGAATAAAAAGTGTGGGTCTTCGATCCACTTTTTTATGTAAAAAACTTTGAGTGTTCCTATTTCCATAGTTTTCGCGACGTCATTAACTCCCCTGATAACATCTCTCGTCGGAAAGATGAAATGTCCTAAAATAATTGTGTTACGGCAACAGAAAATATATGTACACAATATGTGAAAGTTCTACCTGGATCGCTTTATGATTACGTATAATTATGACATGAAATTGGAATCCGTATCATGTGCTATTTCCTGAAAAAAAAGGATCTAAATGGAGTCATTTTATTTTTTCGATTTCAACGGCACCACGTATAGGCCAAAATGCCGCCTTATCAATTTCAAATCGCCTTTATTTGTGTACCGGTAAATGTATCTTTTTGCCAAAAGCATCAGCGTGTTGATAGCACATTGTTCTTTTCCCCCAACGTAATCATGTTAGGGAGACCCTTATCAATAAATATATATGAAAATCAATAAAGACAAAATCATATTGCCATGTTTGAGCGATCCCGCTCTATAAAATGGAGGAAAAAGGGGCGTTTTTGCTCAATAACTTTGATTCCTTCGAAACCAATGCTCCAAAACTTCAGGCGCATTAATCTATCTATTGTTCCACGTCCTTTAATTAATATGCCATTTTAAGAACCAGTCAATGTTGTTTCAGTAGCGTGACAGATATTTGGCCTATTAAATTAGATAAATAACAAGTTAATTTTAGCAAACGACCGCTTTTATCTCCATTTTAGAGCGGGATCGACCTAACATGCATGGTAATATGATTTTGTCTCTATTGATTTCCCTTGTAGACCCATTGGTTTCAGCTTATAAATCTCCCAGAGTAGGCCTATCCCAACACTGTAAGCGCTGATAGAGATCGTTGTCAACTTCAACACAGAAAAACATGCATATCACAAACTCATGGTAGAGATCGTTGTAAAATGAATAGTGATTTTGATTGAAATTCTTCTCCCAATCAAACAGGACGACTTTGAGGCTTAATTATTTCAGTTACTTGAACAATAAGCCATACTTAAAGGGACAAACACAGCTGGTGTACAGTCAGATATGCCCTAAAATAGACCATTCTTTGATGATGGAGTCGATTCTCCTAATCGGCATAGCAATCCTGTGTCCCAAATTAAAAAATAACGAAAAGACATCAGGCTTTAGCTTGCACGTGCTATAAATCTAGATACTCATATGGGTACGCTGTGCTATGTGGTTTACAGATCTTTTCCGTGCTTGGCTAATTATTTTGCCTTGACCGGGCATGCTCCTCTCGAACATCTAACAATTTATCGCTTCACGCACCGGTAGAGATAATTTCATTACGGGTAGAGATCGTTTGCACTGGTAGAGATCTGTTTGGATACACACCGTGACGTTGAGCATAAAAGATTATCGGAGTGCAAGTTCGCGCGGCTCTGGATAATCGGAGTGCAAGATTTCATAAAGTGTGCGGTAATCCAGTCCGATGGCTTGAAAATAAGGAATGTATCTATTTTAAACACCAGCATAGAATTTAGGCCTAATAGTTGTTAGGTCTAAATTTCATGCTGGAGTTTTGTAAGGGAGAGAATCGAATGGGGTGGACGAGGGTACATTCAGACACGTGTATGAGGGAGACGTGGGTCGGGGGTATAGACACTAACTGAGTCCAATAAGTCTGACTTTCAGTTCAATTCAAATCATTCATGTACACCCGGACCACTTTCTGTAGTACATGGGGAAAAATAAGAAAAGAAGAAGAAGAAACAAAAAATCACTATTTGTCAGAAACAGCTTGCCGAAAAACTATAATCAGATACAGGTGTTTGGTGTCCATGACAAAACCCCCACAAGACAAAACCCCCACGGACAAAAGCCCCACTGACAAAACCCCCAAAGACAAAACACCCACAGAAAAAAAAACAAAGCACAAAAGATGCCCCCTCACCTAGGCTTCACATTGATACCTCACTCGACCCCACTGGACCAATAGTGGCTCCCCTAGCTCCAACACGGCTATTTCCATATCCTTGGGCCACCGCGCATGCGCAGAATGCCGATATTTCAATCCCACATCCAGCCCATGAGATGCCCCTTCACGAATGCTTCACTTTGATACCTCACTCGACCCCATCGGACCCTTAGTGGCTTCCCTAGCTCCAACACGGCTATTTTCATACCCTTCGGCCACCGCGCATGCGCAGAAGGCCGATATTTCAACCCCACACCCAGCCCATTAGATGCCCCTTCACATAAGCTTCACTTTGATACCTCACTCGACCCCATCCGACCATTTTATCTAGGGACTACTTTTTCTCCGCGGAAGCTTTTTCCCGAGACCGAATCACCGCCAAAACCGCGGCCAGACCGCATCACCGCGGATGAATACATCCAGGCCGCCATCTTAAACCCACCACCCACC
Source organism: Hanleya hanleyi (assembly GCA_036873755.1). NCBI lineage: Eukaryota > Metazoa > Mollusca > Polyplacophora > Lepidopleurida > Hanleyidae > Hanleya > Hanleya hanleyi. The sequence continues at coordinate 8,199 of JAVTVY010002260.1, forward strand.
CACCACCACCACAGCCGCCATCTTAAACCCCCCACCCACCCATCCACCACCACCACAGCCGCCATCTTAAACCCACCACCCACCCATCCACCACCACCACAGCCGCCATCTTAAACCCACCACCCACCCACCACCACAGCCGCCATCTTAAACCCACCACCCACCCACCACCACACATGACCCCATGTGACACAATACTCGCTTCTGATTGGCTGGCGCGTGACGTCACAGAGGTCATATGCAAATTTTTGGGGGCAATAGACAATCAAATACGCTTTGTATACTACTAACACTTCGTATGGAATCTCAAGTTTACCCGCGCTTGGAAAAGAAGCCGCCTGGTGGCAAAACTTTGTTTCTAATTTGAGCGTTCGCTTTTTGGCTCCGATTTCAGTTACAGTAACACCAATGACCCGAAAACCAGTGACAGACCTTTGCCCATGCCATTTTCACAAGATAATCTGCCCTTGTAAACAATATATTCATATATTGAAAGAACAGATGCAGCTGGTTGCCAAAAAGGTAGAATAATGTAGAAAAAAAGAATTTCTGGCAACTTTATCGGGGTATCAAGTAGATCACTACACCCAGTGACAGGTCTATTTTACCCTAAATTGAGGGTTCTGGTGAAATTTTACCGCAAAAAATCAATCCGGACAGTGCTTGCAATAAGTTATTCGTATTCTACTAAATGAATACTATATGAACAATCTGAATTTTTTCAGCCATATAAGATTGGTTAGAAGGAAATTTGGGTCGAGTGACACGAATTGCGCCTTTCCTTGAGAATGACCCGTATGTAACACTATAAACGTCCGAGAATTGACAAAAAGCGTTGAAAAAAAAAGTTTTATATCCCACATTATATTCCAGTATGATGAGCAATACAACACTATACAAGTGTTAAATTCAGCCTAGTAAAGTGTAGCATAATGTTAGATATTTTTTCAACACTTTCTGAGAGTGTTACAAATATAACAGTTTATATGATGGTGTAACACCTCGGACATTAATAATGTTAAATAAAACGCTTTCATTTTAAGAGTGTTGAGATCATCTTCATCATATCAAGCCAATTTCTTCGTTCTCACTTCGAACCTTCGGACTAAGGTCATGCACATTGTGTACCGGTACGTAATTTTCCGAGCTCCCAATGACGAGACCGAACTGACTCGATCATCTTTCGTGCATGCGTGCGCAACTTGGCATCAGACAAATCCGCACAATATATCTCTGGTTCTAGGCCTGTTCATACGACTTGATTTGTAGATCTTTGTCCAACACTTTCCATGCACCGAACCTGTAGAGATAGTTGTCAGGAATTGGTAGAGATCGTTGTAATTGTAATTTCCGAAAAGTACATTGTGCACTCATATTTTCACATAAACTTGCTCATTTTTACCCGTATATGTGAAATCTGACTGGAATTTGACAATATTTCTTTATAAAGTAGCCCCTTTCTATCGGAATTTCAATTCAAGACATTAAAGACCGGTAAATTGCATCACATTCTCAATACTGAATCGTCGATGGGGCGATCGGTGTCCCTGATTATGAAATAATCAGAGGACGCACGTTTGAAACAAGAACGAAATATATTTCCTCGTATATTTAGGCGTACGCTGCGCTATATCATTCCGAGTATTACTCAGGTCTTCCTGGCAAAATAAGCTAAAATTGGTACATACCACTGCTCGTAAACCCGTAATATTAGCTGGTGGAGATCGTTGTGCAGATGGTAGAGATCGTTTGCACTGGTAGAGATCTGTTTGGATACATACCGTGAACGTGGGAAGCTCGGAGACCTCAAATTGGGACAAGGTGCGACTTTGCACACGGAACACTTTTCAGTCACAGAAGTTGACAGGGCGATCATGGCGCAGGACGTTTTGACGGAGTATCGGCAACAACTGCAACAGGTTAAAGTTTCTCCAGCACTGTCAGGCTATCATGTAGAGGTAGCTCCACACCCGGGAAACTTCACACTTCCACTTTCTTACACTTCCCAAGAGGATGCAGAAGAAGAAGATGAAGAAGAACTTCAAGATGCGACATTGATTGCAAAGACGAAAGTAAGTTGCAACAACAACAACAACTGTCTATTCCGACGCCAATGAACAAAAAGATGAATTGAACTGAATGTTTGTTAATAAATTTACCTCAAACTGAAAACATGTGATAAAACAAACAGAAACAAATTTGCAAACCAAACCTGAGATCATTATCACAGAAATAAGTTTCGCTTGTTGTTGGTCAGTTATTAATTATGATAATATGAAATAGGCAAAGCCTAGAAACGAACGAAGTATACTTCTTTTGTTCGCTTCTGACTTTGCCTTTTTCGTATCATTTTTTTTTTTCGCAAACCATATATAGTCACTGTTATATTACGGAAGCTTAGAAGGGACATTGAAAATTATATACATATAGGCGCAGCCTAGTGCGAGTTCTTTTCATTTTCCTGGTCGTTTGTGGCTTGGTGATTTCTGATGAAATACTGGCAACCCAAAAGTTTGGAATTGCTGTGGTTGTGGATGATGCGTTGAATATTTGATCAATCGGGAAACGTATTGTTCTTTATCTGACATAGCAGACTGCCTATACCATATAGTATATGTTTCACACATTTCAAGGTCCGAAAATATGAATTATTTTCAGTATAATCAAATACAGTCGATCAGAATTGATACTCTGGATCGGGTCTGGGATAAAGTATGTTGATCGAATATATAAACCACAAAATATTGGGATGCTTCTTCATTATAAATTAATTTGAGGAATGAAACTGATAGAATTATTTTAATTTTATCCTTGAATGAAAAATTAAGAATGCCAAACTGTTCGAAGAGAGATATTATTATATAATGGACAGAAATATTGCGATGTTTATAGTTACATATAATCAAATTATTGTAAACAAATGAAAAACAAGCTTGATAGCTTATGATGCCAGGACATTCCACCTTGAGGACATTTACCCCTGTAGACATTTCCCTAGATATTTCCTCCTTCAAACATTTCCCTCTGTGGACATTCCCCACTCCCCCTCCCCCTTTTTTTTTTTTTTTTTGTATTATAACTACAAATGTGTAACACACTGAAATATTTTAAGATACATTCAACAAGATTTGTATAATTTAGTAAAATATTGTAATAGATATCTTGGGTTTTGCCATGAATTACTTTCTCTTCAACAGGGCACTATTTTGACATGCATAATTCATCTCAGCATATCTGTGCTAATAAAGAATTCCATTGAATTGCGCAAGTGTATGTTACATTATTGATTGTTCGCCTCATGTAGGTGTTGTTGTTTTTTTTCATTCATGTAGGTTCTAATTAGCAAATAAACATCTATTCTATTCTATCGTATGGATCAAAATATTTATTTATTTATGACTACGTAATAGTTGTTAACGTATAGGATGTATACTACCGGTACCGTAGCTATTGTTTTATCATGCCGAATTATAGAAAATAATGAATAATAATAGAGAAATGCCCCAAATTTGTTTTTGTCAATATTTCAATTTTGTTAAACATTTGTACGAACTCATAGTACAAAAATATATAGGAAGGGGGGGGGGGGGGAATGCATGTCTAAATATGAGGGGGGGGGGATGCATGTCTAAATATGAGGAATCTGACTTTCTAAAATTTCGTTTTATAAGTTGTTTGAGTTCTTGGTAAAATTTTGCTGTTTGACTTCAAAGCTATTCATGAATTGACCCCTCAGAAGTGTACGGATCTAAACACAATAAAATCTGCAATAAACTATAGCTTGATGAATGTGTTTGTTTTATGAACTTTACTTGCATCTTGGTTGTCCGTACCTATTAATTTAATGTCTAAATCTAGGCCATAATCTGAAGTGAACGGATGATATCTGACGGTTCAGACAATCGCAGTGTCACCGTTTACTTGGAAATGATTTCTTGCCTGTTATAATTAAAATCCCCTATTGATAATCAGCTTGTTGTGCCCCCCTTCTCCCTTTTCTTTGCGAACTTTGGATGACCTAATTTATCACGCGGACGTCAGCGACAGAACTTGAATGGCTTGATTTTGCTACGGCGTAAGGTCACAATTCCGTGGCAAATGTTCATTTTTTAAATGAACAACCGATTATCTCTTTACGAAACATCAGATCTTCAAAGCCTAATAAATAAGCTTGTTATAGATGGACACGGCGTAGAACTAAATTTTATGAAATTTCTGCACTGATGTGAAGTGCCATTTTCGCGAAAAAGAGGTCTGACCGCATTCTCAACCTGTAACCATTTGCGTGCGCGAAGTGCAGACGACACTCGGGCGTTTTCGCTAAATATTCTATCAGTCGGAAGGGAATCGGAAGGGAATTCATCCTTGAATTTATTAGCATATTATCCTTTTTTTGTTTCAAATCTATAGCAAATATTTTTAGATTAAATTTCGATACTGTTCTAATTTTAGCTATTACCCACACTGCCTCAAATCCAATATGGCAGCCCCCGCAAAATACGCCCACGCAAACGATGAAATCTGAACATAGACTACGGTGATTGTCTGTCTTTACATGGATTTACACTGGTTTGTGATTAAGTTCTGTATCTGTATTTTGTCTCACGTAATGCATGTATGTTACCTATTTAACGAACTCCGTTAGGGACCGCTTTGCGGTCCCGAACTTCGTTCGTTATTAATATTTATATATACTCCCCTTCTACTCCATTAATACAAGGTGAAGCACATGCGGACCACAGTTTCATGCCACCACGTGCCAAACACTACACAGCGGCAATATGGACAGTTTTGCCCCCCCCCCCCCCCATCCGAGTTTAGACTTCTTGCATTTAGCTAAAAATGGGCAGTCACTCATAAACAAGGTGTTTGACGGAAGGTTACAAGTGGACATAGAATCGAATTATTTTATTGGTTATAATTGTCAATTGGTTTGGCAAATATTGCCCGTGCGGCACTTTCCCAACAACTCAATATTGATTGGTTTGCAGCCGTAGCGTTGTTCTCGCGTAGTAAAAGAACAAGGCTACACCGGAGGTACTTCGATTCATTTTAATTGTGTAAAACAGTTCAACTCCAGCCCTTTCAACGCTTGTGTCAAAGTACTGAGAACAGTAGTCGAGTGACTACCATATTACCCACCGATATGGACTGAATTTGTTTGCGCGATGTCAGTGGCCGAAATTATTACACGGATTATGTAAAATTGCCTACCATCCAAGTATTTAGTCCTGTGACATCTTCTCGGAAAAAATTACATCTTCCTGCAAAATTCAATGTACCGATAGTAATTTCGACTGTTGAAATCGCGCGAACAAATTCAGCCGATATCGGCAGGTCACATGCTCCCCACGTGCACTCGAGTAACGTTCCCAGTTCTTTGACATAGCGTTGAAAGGGCGGGAGTTGAGCTGTTATGATTGATGGATTTAGGCAATTAAAAGGAATACATGTAGATCAAAGAGTTATTAATGTTTGAACTAATGAATTGAAATTTGGAGAGCATGTTGAGGTAAGGCCCCATAAAAAAAATGCCTTGTTTCCCATCACCGCCCGCCCCGATTTATTTGTTATTTTTTATTTCTTTCTCACCTGCCTTGACTGCTTTGTGTGTGGAGATACTGAAGATGTTTATCTAGTCGTCCTTCCCAAGACTGTGATAATAATTCTGTTACTTTTTTCTGTAACTGAACCTCGTTGAAGGTCTTTCAATGAAAAGTATCTTTCCTGTAATCAAGGCGACATGTCCGTCGGCGTGATATTGTTGCGCTCTTTGTAATTTTATGGTTCTAATCTCATTTTCGTTCTGTGTATAAATTTCTAGTCGTATATAAATGTATAGTACTAATACAGGAACACAACATCTGCAGCATTGTCACGGTATAAATGTATAGTTGATATTCATTTTCCATTGAAGAACTTACTACGTTGTTCTATTTCTCAGTGATATAGTTTCATGCCTAGTGGACTTTGTGGTATTGACTGCCTAAGGTCATATTCATGACGGTCTATTCATGATCGTCATGTTCTCCATTTCGCGAGAATAGCTCAGCTTATTGTTTCCTGCTGGAATAAAACACCCACAGTTTTGTCTTTCAAATCACAATGATTTAGATTTTATCAATACCATCTTTCGAGTTCTGTCTACCTGCATAGGAATGGAGACTTTGCGACTACGAAATCAGAATAAGATCTCATATTGCAGTATGCAGGAGGTGAGAATGGAAAAACAAATGCCATGGGATTTCTGCCGATTTATCCAATGTATTGAATCAATCTCTAGCAAGACTGTGTACAAAATGAAACTTTAAAATGAATTTTATATACATGTATACCATTTTAGGACCAAATTAGACTATCACTATTTTAATATCTGTAGATCCTTGAATGAACTAAACCATTTCTATGCTCTTCCGAAAATAAAAAATAAAAAAGGACCGCCCGTCCGACTTTTTGAAAAGTCAGTGATGGGAAACAAGGCATTTTTTTGATGGGGCCTAAGAAATAAGGACGGATAAAGTTTTATTGAATCTGTGAGTTGAGCTGTCACATGTCGCTACATGTATATAGCTGAAATATTGCAGAACCTGACATTAAACCTTAATTCTCTCTCTCTGGTCTCCGACAGGTACAATTTTTGCATGAGAGAGGTTAAACAATGACAGTACCCCAATTTATTTACATGTTCAGTTTATTTACATGTATAGTTCAGCAGCGGAACATGAATGAAATCGGATTCCTCCTCGACAGTTCGACCGACAAAGTGCAAGTTATTTCATAATTCGTGTCCAAGTCAGATGTGCCATGGATATCCTCAAACATTTCTCCTAACAGGTTTGATGACATGCTGTTTCACCATGCTACAGTGGCACCTGAAACAATATAAAATACAATATTATTATTAAGAAAAGATGGTGGTATTGAACAGTATGGTGCTGTTACATATTACAAGTGCACCAAATAATATGTATACTCTGAAAACATGACCACAACATGACCATTGACTCAAAAGTATTTAAGTCTGGTATTTTTTGCTTCAGACAAAATGTTGTTGTTGTAATGCTGGGCAAATCCACCGGCAAAAGTCACACTTATGTTGTAAAAGTCACTTGTGACTCACATATAAAAACTCGTCTGGAGGTTCAGCGAGAGGGACAGACTAGATATCTCTGCCAGATGGGAACATACACAATCTGATTATCACGAAAAAGCCAAACGAATATTTCATCAAAATACAAAATGTAAATTCGTACAATGCAGTTCCAGAAATATTTTTAGCCCACCATCACCAGATGGTGGGCTGTTCAAATCGCTTTTTGTCCGTGGTCCGTCGTCCGTCCGTCCGTAAACAATTTCTTGTTATCGCGATTTCTCAGGAACTACTGCATGGATCTTTCTCAAATTTGGTACACAGGTTCCCCTTGGGGTCTAGTTGTGCAAGATACCTTTTTTGGTCCGATTCGAAAATCCAATATGGCCACCAGGCAGCCATCTTGGATTTCCCCATGAAACCTTGTTATCGCGATTTCTCAGGAACTACTGCATGGATCTTTCTCAAATTTGGTACACAGGTTCCCCTTGGGGTCTAGTTGTGCAAGATACCTTTTTTGGTCTGATTCGAAAATCCAATATGGCCACCAGGCAGCCATCTTGGATTTCCCCATGAAACCTTGTTATCGCGATTTCTCAGGAACTACTGCATGGATCTTTCTCAAATTTGGTACACAGGTTCCCCTTGGGGTCTAGTTGTGCAAGAAACCTTTTTTGGTCCGATTCGAAAATCCAATATGGCCGCCAGGCAGCCATCTTGGATTTCCCCATGAAACGTTGTTATCGCGATTTCTCAGGAACTACTGCATGGATCTTTCTCAAATTTGGTACACAGGTTCCCCTTGGGGTCTAGTTGTGCAAGATACCTTTTCTGGTCCGATTCGAAAATCCAATATGGCCACCAGGCAGCCATCTTGGATTTCCCCCATGAAACCTTATCGCGATTTCTCGGGAACTACTGCATGGATCTTTCTCAAATTTGGTATGCAGGTTTCCCTTGGGGTCTAGTTGTGCAAGAAACCTTTTTTGGTCCGATTCGAATATCCAATATGGCCACCAGGCAGCCATCTTGGATTTCCCCATGAAACCTTGTTATCGCGATTTCTCAGGAACTACTGCATGGATCTTTCTCAAATTTGGTACACAGGTTCCCCTTGGGGTCTAGTTGTGCAAGAAACCTTTTTTGCTCCGATTCGAAAATCCAATATGGCCACCAGGCAGCCATCTTGGATTTCCCCATGAAACCTTGTTATCGCGATTTCTCAGGAACTACTGCATGGATCTTTCTCAAATTTGGTACACAGGTTCCCCTTGGGGTCTAGTTGTGCAAGAAACCTTTTTTGGTCCGATTCGAAAATCCAATATGGCCACCAGGCAGCCATCTTGGATTTCCCCATGAAACCTTGTTATCGCGATTTCTCAGGAACTCCTGCATGGATCTTTCTCAAATTTGGTACACAGGTTCCCCTTGGGGTCTAGTTGTGCAAGAAACCTTTTTTGGTCCGATTCGAAAATCCAATATGGCCACCAGGCAGCCATCTTGGATTTTCCCATGAAACCTTGTTATGGCGATTTCTCAGGAACTACTGCATGGATCTTTCTCAAATTTGGTACATAGGTTCCCCTTGGGGTCTAGTTGTGCAGGATACCTTTTCTGGTCCGATTCGAAAATCCAATATGTCCACCAGGCAGCCATCTCAGGGGTCACAAAAAATTTTTTCAGTTGGTCGCCATTTGTCGAGTGAGGCTAAAAATCTACTCGCCACATTGGCGACCTAATGTTTTATTCACTCGCCAATCCAAATCCGCCAATCCCTAGCGACCTTTCGATGTAATAAAGTGACAGACGAATCAGTCTTTCCAACAACATGATAATCCAGTGTTAGTTTGAAAAATAAAAGAGAGAAAAAAAATATTGCAGTGTACCCTCGAAATTTTGCGCGAAGGAAACGATCATTTGTGTCGGTTACGCAAATCCGAAATGGCTTGAATGAAAAGTCGGGTCAGGTGAAACAAAAGTTCCAAACTCTTCTCTGCAAACTTTTACCACATGACGTTTGTCTTTCAGCGTATAAATTTACTGAGCTGGTTTTACTTGACTACAATTGTTTTAGAAGCGACACTGAAGTCAAAACGCACATGTCGTGCTTCAGGCATACCATCGCATTCTTGACCTTGAACTTGCAAATTCCCGCCAAGATTGTTTCATAGAATTTGTTTACTATAATTTTTACTATGATGATTTCATTGGCTGAGAACGGTCAGCGGTTCGTGGATTAACTTTTCTAGGGCGAGCACGTGATCTTATTGTGTCACGCCTGTGCATGATTTGAAGAGCACGGATATTACATCAGACCACGTGGTCTCTATAAATAGACTAGGCTTCCCCATATCTGTATTTTCGGCATTATTCTGTCATTATTTCCTGTACATTTTAGGCCTGATTGGATTTCGCTGCCTGATAAACTATATATACACAAAAATACTTTGGCGACTAAACACTTCATTGACCAAAAATTCACTCGCCACTTTGCCGAGTTACTCTATTTTTTAATCGACACATTGGCAAGTGACTAGAAAATTCAGTCGCCAGTTGTCATTTTTTAGTCGCCATTGGCGAGTTGTCGACCGGGTTTTGTGAGCACTGCATCTTGGATTTCCCCCATGAAACCTTGTTATCGCGATTTCTCAGGAACTTCTGCATGGATCTTTCTCAAATTTGGTACACAGGTTCCCCTTGGGGTCTAGTTGTGCAAGATACCTTTTTTGGTCCGATTCAAAAATCCAATATGGCCACCGGGCAGCCATCTTGGATTTCCCTTTGAAACCTTGTTATTGCAATTTCTCAGGAACTACTGCATGGATCTTTCTCAAATTTGGTACACAGGTTCCCCTTGGGGTCTAGTTGTGCGAGAAACCTTTTTTGGTCCGATTCGAAAATCCAATATGGCCACCAGGCAGCCATCTTGGATTTCCCCATGAAACTTTATCGTCATTTCTCAGGGAGTACTGTATGGATCTTTCTCAAATTTGGTACACAGGTTCCACTTGGGGTCTAGTTTTGCAAGATACCTTTTTCGGTCCGAATCGAAAATCTAATATGGCCACAAGGCAGCCAACTTGAATTTCTCCATGAATCCTTGTTATCGTGATTTCTCAGGAACTACTGCATGGATCTTTCTAAAATTTGGTACACAGGTTCCCCTTGGGGTCTAGTTGTGCAAGATACCTTTTTCTGTCCGATTCGAAAAACCAATATGGCCACCAGGCAGCCATATTGGATTTTCCCATGAAACCTTATCGCGATTTCTCAGGAACTACTGCATGGATCTTTCTCAAATTTGTTACACAGGTTCCCCTTGGGATCTAGTTGTGCAAGATACCTTTCATGGTACGATTTGAAAATCCAGTATAGCCACCAGGCAGCCATCTTGGATTTCCCCATGAAACTTTATCGTCATTTCTCAGGAACTACTGCATGGATCTTTCTCTTTTTTGGTACACAGATTCCCCTTAGGGTCTCGATATGCAAGATGCCTTTTTTTTAAGGAAGATAATCAGGATTCAGGCACTTTCGAAGTTTCAACATTACTGCGCAGACCGGATCCCTTCAGTATTAAATAGTGTACCATCTTACTATTTTCAGGCATGGAATCTTAAAAGAGATATCTCAAAATAGCCGTATAAACAGAACAGAATTAGCACTCGTTCTTAATTATAAAATCTTAAGTATGTTTCATAGCTCATGCCAAAGTGTCCAAGAGATTGGTCTTCGCTTCCAGTACCCAATGATGACACGTGCAAAAAAATAAATAAAAAAAAATACTACGAAACAAAGGCGAAGAATCCTCCGTACATGTACATTCACTTTCATACTAAATTCGCTCATTTCTCTTGTATTATAACAACCGACATAAGTACAGTTTCTAGAAATCTTGAAACTCCTGAAACTTAGATTATATCTTGGTGTTTTTCAGTGACCTTTTCCGATCCTTTTCGCTCAGATTCGAAATTCTTTAAACAAAATTACAAATCAATCGTTTGTACTTAGTAACAATGGACAAAAAGATCCTCTAGTCATTAGCTTACAATTATCGGACAATGGTGGGCGCCAAGATCCTTCAGGATCTCTCCTTTTGAAATGATAAGATATTTATTCGACATGAATTTCACGTTCGATCTTTACGTTTGAAAATGTGTGACCAAATATGTCGGGCGACTCCAGTCATGTTAGAAACCTGGTGAAAACTCTTCAGATCGAAATGCTTTAGAAATAATTCAGACGTCTATGCTGTCGCTGTGAGATTTTGTGATTGTATAATCAACTAAATTTTGGTTGGATATTCGTGAAACTTTACAGGGTCATAAACATTCTTGGCGTGCATGTGGTATCCGTGAGATGAAATATTATTTTTGGTCAAGTTTATGATGTTTTGGCCATTTTCGCTACCATTACAATGTTATTGTACCATTGGCACTTAATTCTCATGTCGTGGCTGATGAGATAAAAGAGTGCTGTGGTAAAATCTATTTCACTAAATCCTCCTCAGCAGTTTTTTTGCCAAGGTTCATTAGTTATAAAATTGCGAAGATCTTTTATTCCTATATTTAACTGTACATGATCTCTCTCAAATGTATCCACTCATGAAACAAATTGTGATTTCAATAAATGAAATTCTGATTTTGGGGTTCCCTTGACCTTTGACCTTGAGCTCAATACTGGTAACTAGTACATGAAACATCTTCTCTCCTAATGTATCCACTCACAATATTTTTTAACAATTTTCAATGATTTCCTGATTTTTGGACCACTGTGATCTTTACCTCAATTATGGCATGTGACACATCCTCTTATAATAATAATAATAATAATATAATAATACTTTATTTACAGAGGAGATTCAATTAGTACAAGACCAATCTTCCTTGAGCCCCTCTCTCACTCACTCACTCACTCACTCATGCACACAAGACACATATATATTATGACACAGTAGAGAACAGCAAACGATCAATGATACAATAAGTCATGTACATGTAGTATGATATTTTGACAGTATATGAGTTTCCATTCGTCTCTTGAATATATTTAAATTCGATGAGAATTTAATATTATGGGGAAGCTGACTCCAAAGAGTCACACCAGAGTATTGAAGAGAATGTTTATATGCTTCAGTTTTGGGTTTAGGGACAACAAGATTATTAGAGGTGGTAGATCGTAGAGCTTTTTGGTAGACAGTTGCAGTTGGAGTAAATTGTTTACAGAGGTAAATTGGAGCTAGGTTATGCAGTGATTTAAACATAAGAATTGCTTTGTGGTAAGTAATTCGGTCATATATAGTCATCCATTGTAGCTTCTTAAACATTTCTTGACTTGGGGTATTATAATCTGCATTCAGTATTATTCTGGCTGCACGCTTCTGAAGACGAAGAATGCAGTCTAATGACTCTTTGGAGGCAGAACCCCATATTGTACAACAGTAGTCAATCAGAGGTAATACATACGCATTGTAGTACAAAATCCTAGCATGGTGTGGTAGGTATTTCTTTATTCTTTGTAATAATGTGAGCTTGGATGATATCTTAGCACATTGTTTCTGAATATGTTTCTCCCACGATAATTTTTCATCGATTATGATTCCAAGTAATTTGGCATCAGTAACATTTTCAATATCTGTTCCATTTATTTGCAGATTTAGTGACCCTCCAAACTTACCCAAGTTATGTCTAGATCCTATTTTCATACATTTAGTTTTTTCTGCATTTATTGCCATATTATTTTCCTCACACCATTGTTCAATCCTAGAACTTTCATCAGTTAATTTTCTTTCAACTTCACACAAGTCTTTAGATGATGCTGAGATGGTTGTGTCATCAGCAAATAGATCCATAATGCAGTGTTTCACATGTAGGGGTAAATCATTAATAAAGATCAGAAACAGAAGTGGACCAAGGATTGACCCTTGAGGAACACCACATTTAACATCTCTGAATTCCGAGTGAACATTACCCAGACATACCTTTTGTTTAAAAGTATCCACTTCCAAACAACTATATAACTTTATTTATCGAGGGTAACTCTGTCAGTTACAAGAACTGTTCTTCCCGGAGGCCCTCCAGGGATAAAATTAATAATGAACAAATCACATGCAATATAATATCAAATACATAACAGAATAGGGAGGGAGGGAGGGAGGGAGGGAATTTGGCTTAATGTCACACTCAAGTTTGTTTCACTCATATGGTGACAGTCAGTTTGGTTGGTGGAGGAAGCCGGAGTACCCAGAGAGAACCACCGCCCTTCGGCAAGTAACTGACAAACTTTCACACATGGACCAGCTGAGCTCGAACCCGTGCCGGTTCAGCGGTGTGAGGCTAGCGGTCACCAGCCATAATAGAATAGAATACAGTGAAACCTGGATACACCGACCTTGCACGGTACCGAAGAAATATGTCGGTTTTGACAGTGTGTCGATTTTCTCAGGGTTGATGATTTTGGCGTCTGGCTGAGAGACGACAACAACAACAACAATGCTGAAGGAAGGAAGTAGGCTAATATGAGGACTGTGCTACAATACTTTTTATTCGACACACAAAATAAATAAATTATATGAAATACTATAAATGATGTTGATCGTTTATATTTACAATGCACATTTATGATGAAAATATATACAAGATGTTATGAAGGAAAGTCTATAAGATGACGCAACTGCGGTACAATGTAGGTCACGTAAGGTGTCGGGTCTATAGCACTCAAGTCAGCACAATGCGAAATATATAAATACGCCAATATAATAATATAATGAACTTAAATATTTGAATACATGTAATAATTGTCAGTTGTAGCACTTTAATATTTAGTGAAAAACCTATCGAGCGTGGATTGCTCTTTCCTGCTCTGCTCCTTCACGATCATATCCTCTGTTATGCTCGTCATGGCCTGGATTTGCGCAAGGCGCAAACAAACACCTCGTGTAATTGACTGGTACATGTTTGGGTGTGCTGAATGTTCTAAGCGGATTATAGCTGAGTCGACGGCCGACCGACCGACCTCCTGGTGCGTGAGTTGTCAGTCGGTCGGATAGCATGCAGCGTCGGTGTTTTCAGGGCCAATTAACATTGTTTAGATAGGTTTGCATTTAAAAACACGGTCGGTTCCGATGGAGACAGGTTCCGGTGTATTCAGGGTCTTGGTATAGGCAATTAACATTGGAGAAAAAGTGGACCGGAGAGTTTGGTCGGTGTTGACAAGGTTCCGGTGTTTCCAGTGGTCGGAGTTCTCAGGTTTCACTGTATATACAGAGTTGAAAATGAGTAAATGATACCGGCATTACCGCATCTGTATTTTGCGCCCGGATTATGTTCAAATGTCTTGACTTGAAAGCATTGATGGATGGAGCATCCTTGAGATGTTTGTCAAGAGAATTTCACAACTTGGCTTCTGAATAACTTAACTGCTTAAGCTCTGTTTAAGGTAATTTGTTCATGGTCGAGGAAGGTACAGTTTGTTGTTTCCGGCTGATCTGAGGTTTTGGTTTGTTACATCATTTATATTGAAGAAGACAGAGTGAGATAGTGAGCATTCAATATCATTCTTGCTTTTCTGCAATTTATACACTCGGTCCCAGAGTTAGATACAGGGTCTCACAGCGTCCTTAAAAAGGACACAACTATAAAATCAAATGACCATTTTTCCACAAAATCAAATGACTTTATTTTAGAAAACTCCTAGATTAAAGTGAATATCAGGGGCAAAAGGCACAGTAGTTAGTGTAAAACACTCAAAGAACACAAACTGACAATGTTTTGGCATGTTCAACACCATTTGAGTGATATTAGCCATTTTAGTTTTTTCAAATAACGACAAAGCTATTTTCAAACAAGGACTTTGGCGAAAATTCTGCATCTAACCCTGGGTCCATTTGAGAATTAAGCAGTTGCATCTCCCCAAATTGTAAGACAGCAGTCCATGTGCGGGAGACCATTTATGCATTGTAGAATAGCAGCTATCAATGATGGTATGTCTGCTTTTGGTGGGCATATGAAAAGGCAACCTATTAGTACCACAAATTCCTGCAGTACATACAATCATCTTTCACATAGGCTCTAGTGACAGACATGACAATTAAACCAGTAAATTGTATTTTTATAGTGCCAACTACATTGAAAGTATCCCACACAGACAAGCTATTCCTCTCTATTCTCAATACATTTGTCAGTTCACAATGGGCAAACTGCCCAAATATAGTTTATGGAGCGGATCAGTCAGTCTGACCTGTATTTGTGAGTACTTCTCACCAAGATATATTTTTGAAGTTGTAAATTGACAAGCAGGAATATTCACTCTATGCGACTGAACAAATTAAACATAAATTATCTCTTGAGTAGGGCAAAGTTCCCTGTAGTATGAGCTCCATACATAAACAACAGTAAGTCGAATAAAAGTAATTTTCGACTAAGAGGTGGGAGAGGTCAGTTCTTTGAATACCAAAATCAGTTCAGGTGTAATTTTAAATGATTGCCAAACATCAATATGAGAATGTATACTCAGTTTTATTCAAACTGGCAGTTCAAAAGTATTTGCCTTTCCATATTCAGCTAGCCAGTAGGCGACACCAGAGCCTAAATTGACGAACAGTGTACATGTACGCCTGAATATGAGCGCAATTAGAATCTAAATTGCCTTCCTTGGGACTTCAGATTTTTGGGCCAGGAATAAATGACCTCGAGTTTGATACCCAAAAGGCAAATGACCTTGACTTATCATATCATCTCCCACCAATTCATCCATTTTAAATTTTTTTTCTATTTTCAATGATTCCCTGATTTTTGGCTCGTTGACCTTGACCTCAATTCTGGTATGTGGCATATTGTTGCTACGATGCAGAATGGAAAGATAATTGTTGTGCTCTCACTAAATGATACAACTGCCAATGATAGGACAGCAGAGGTTGACTCTTGATTAACAAATCTAACCTTAGCCATCATGTATATAGGCCTACATATCATAGAAAACAGTCTTGAAACTTATGGTAGGCTATAGACATGTTCGTATTCTTTATCTAACTTTCCAGACTTCAGTTAGGCAAAACCATGTTACAATGACTAACAAGTTCAACATAATGCAGGGTAACTCAATTTTTCCAACATTAATTTCATTGTGTGTGCTACATACATGTATAAAATGATGTTGTTGATGTGCACTGCTGTGGTGTATATGGGTCTTTGTGTGGATGTTCTGCTCCACATAGTAGTACAGAAATTTATGTATTCACGTACCTGTCATTATTTATCATCCAGCTTACTGTACAAAAGCCATTATCACAAGCACCATAATTTGACAGCTAGTTTTTACATAGAAGTATTATAGTTGACACTTTTTCCAGCACTATGATGTGTGTGTGTGTTTTTTTTCTTCGTTTTTTTCTTTTTTTTGGTGGGGTGGGGTGGGGTGGGGGGGGGAGGCAAGAACCCTGGCTGCTTTATCACTCCTTTTAAATCAGATATTAAACGAGTGAAAAGCATCTCCTAAAAAATTAGTCCGTTCCAGCAAAAGAAGGGCTGAGTGAGAAGAACTACTCCAGACAAAATCAAATTGCCCCAGTCAATTCTGTGCAATTCAACATCATCAATCAGTCAAATTGCCCCAGCCAATTCTGTGCAATTCAATATCATCAATCAGTCAAATAACTCAGCCAAATAAGCAATAAACTTAAAGTCAAAATTATCAGCCCAATAGTCTTGTTACATGTGAATTATGTTGATACCATTAAATATTTGCTACGGCAGATTTCCTGAATTGACATGGCTGTCAACCAATCAAATAATTGACTTGAACCAATGAAGCCAGACTCAGACTATTGAGAATTGAATGTATAGTTTGATTAACTTTCTAGTTATAGCAGTTACTGTAAGAGGCCAGAGCATGACCTATCTTATAGCCTGTCTGTTTAATGACCATACACTTCCAGGTCCTGTTGGTCATTTTGTACCGTCTGTAACTTAGCTGATTGCGGGACAATGTACCATCAATAAACTATGTAAATGGCTTCTCCAGCTGCCACCAATCGTCTGAAGGAGTCCGACAGCTGTCACTTTTCGGCTCGGTTTTGCCTATTTGTCCTCTTTGATGTAGATGTAGAGACTTTGACCGGTAAATTCCTAATATGTGTACGTACTTTTCTGTTCTGCTGAGCTAGGTGAAATGACGAACTTGGTTCGGAATATCTGCATCTACATATAGACATAGGCTGAAGTTGGAAGTTTCATTTTCTTGAGGTACAAAAATTCATCATGAAATCCGGTTTTGTACATGTAATCATGAACTTTTTCACCCCCTGAGACCTGAATACTCTGGAATGGATTGTCTCTGTACTTAGAGAATTGCTACAGTCTCCAGAAGATTGAATCCTAGTGAGTCTTCCATCAATCTTGGAAGAGGATAAACTCTTGGCACAGTTCTTCGATTTGTGATTCTACGATGTAGATCTATACAAGGACTTGCACTGAAGTACAGTACAGTCACCCATGGAATTCTATCAGGTACTGTTTGTAGAATAGATCCTGAGGATTTCTGTTTTGTTATTGCATACAGGTACCGCATTGTAGTCTAAGAGATTAATGGATTCAGTTGTAATTCCAAGATTGCACTTGTTGCTTTCATATGTGGATCTTGTCATACAGATTTGCATTGAATTTTCACCTTTCGCGTGTGCATGTAACTGTAGCTTAAAAAGATCTTGCTTTTGGTCAAAATTTACAGGAATCGGAATAGATTGCCAATCCAACTCCACAGAAATCCACAAGACTCTAAAGTTATCATTTCTAATTTCATACAGATTCATAAAATTGTACGGGAATCTATTGGAGTCGTGTGAATTATTTTGCAGCGGAACAGGAATTAACGTCCCAGATTCCCATGAAAAAGCAAGCATATTTCAGAATATGGACAAACTAGAAATTAATGTGACTTTTGATGTTTGGCAAGTTTAACGAGTTCTATAATCTATGAGATGTTATGTCATAGTTCATGTGAACATTAGGGAGTAACAAAGGCTGTATTGTGTCCATTTGCAGTTTATAATAATGTGAGTCTTACTTGTCCTGTACATGCTCCACTTTTACCATGAGCGCATTAATTCCCAGTTAATAGCAGGCAGAGTAATAAGGAATTTCTTCATTGTTCATTACACAATACTATGTAGCTTTATACGGCCTCGAGATAGACAATAAATTGCTCGTGTGATGTTTAGCGTACAGAAAAAACCTTAATAATGATAGTGGAGTTACTAATTTGATGTGATTTATTGTGTTGGAGGCAGCTTGTGGGATTATTACAGACTGTGAAATGGGCAGAAATATTCCTCCAGGGACAGTTCTGAATTATTCATCAGGAATGGTACAGGGCGCACTCTTGTGTATGTAATATACAACCTGAGGACTTCTGTTTATTAGCTACAATCATCGACAGTCTGACGAGGTTAGGCAGCTGGGAGTAGGTTTTATTAGAAAGATGACATACAAATAATTGTAATATCCATCAATGTGGTATCGTTGATGCTCTCACTCGTCAACTTATTCAATATAAAACTGATTACAATTTGCACCAGTCGGATTTCCTATTTATTGCGCTATATCGAGTATCTAAATATCTTGAGCTGGCTGTAGTGCTATGATCAAATAGGTGGGAAAAAAGTTTCATTCATTTTCATGGGAATTCAACAGCTGAATGCTAAAAAACTTGATATTGCTGTCTGATGATCGCCGATTGGAAACGTTGTGAAGTGTTCCGCGTTCTCTATAGGGACTATGAGTTACTGGAGCAGTGAGGACATTGTGCCTGGTGAACGTCGAGTACACTGGCGAGATGAACTCGAGGTACAGTAATTACTGTTCCTTCAGGCTGAACATTCATCATTTGCTTTTCAGGTGTCTGTTTTTATGGTTGAATTTGTTTTTGGTGTGTATTAATGGATATACATGTAGGTGTCATGCTTGACTTGAATTACCCTAGTTAATAACATCATCATAAAGTAAACTTACACATATATTTCATGCTTATGTTGTAATTGCAGTTAAATATTGAGAGCCAAATTACCTTCTTATTATATTTTGATGCAGCAGGACAATTTTTATGTAAATTGGAATTTGGAGTGTACTTTTGCTGCCAAGATTCTGTAACTTGATGAACTTGAGCACTTAGATACCATATATAGTGTACATGTAGTAGATGTGCACTGGCCTACTCTTTCTTCCATATGATTGTTTTTTCCCAGACCATATGTCCTGATCATATCTTAGCTGCTGTTGCTGCTCTAGGATTCTGAAAATTGGGTACGAGATACCATGTATGTGGTAGATATGTACTGGCCAAATCTTTTCTCTGTATGTTTGGTTTTCCCTCCTCCAGTCAGGTGTGTCTGTCTGTCAGTGCAGAAGAACGAGCCCAAACTATATCTCGGGTGCTTTTGCTGCTATAGGATTCTGAAACTTGGCCATAAGATACCAAGTGTGTGGTTGATGTGCACTGTCCAAATCTTTCCTCTGTATGTTTGGTTTTCTCTCCTCCAGTCAGGTGTGTCTGTCTTATTGCAGAAGAACGTGTCCGACCATATCATGGGTGCTTTTGCTGCTATAGGGTTCTGAAACTTGACCATGAGATACCAAGTATGTGGTAGATGTGCACTAGTCAACTCTTTCCTCTGTATGTTTGGTTTTCTCTCCTCCAGTCAGGTGTGCCTGTCTGTTAGTGCAAAAGAATATGTCCAACCATATGTTGGATGCTTTTGCTGCTATAGGATTCTGAAACTTGGCTATGAGACACCATGTATGTGGTAGATGTGCACTGGCCTAATTTTTCTGCCATGTGACCATTTTTGCCATCCGTGAGTCAAGTACATGTAAGTTTATATCTCTGTCAGTCCGAAAAACTTGACCAATATCTAGGTTGCTTTTGCTGCTCTTTCTGCTGCCGATCTGAACATCAATTCAAGGTATGATACTGACGATTTAGCTAACTTTGTGTGAATTTCTGAGAAGAAAACTTAAAAAGAAATAAAATATATTGATCTTTTGCTGATTTATTCTCACTTTATCGTACATTATAACAAAGAATGGACACTGACAGGGATATATATTGTGTTGAAGGAAATTGCAAGGCAATGATAGATTTCACATGTTTATGCTTCTTAAAGGAAATTAATTGTATTATACCTTAAATTATATAGCTGCTGTCATTAATGTGAGTAACACGACTAATCACTCTTCGTTTCTGCTGGTGAAATACTCGCCTTGATTAATGGAGTTCCCACTGAAACCCACAAGAATAGTGGACAAGTGAGTAAATATATTGTAAATAATAAACAAATTATTAAAGCATGACATTTAAAAAAAATTGCCAATTTATTATGTAGCTCATATCAGCATTTACTAGATGCAATTTCATATTCTGTAATGAATGTCATATCAATTTATAATGAAACAGTCTGCATGATCTGGGACTGGTACATGTATAGAGGGACCCGACATTTCAATAACGTCATCTGGGAATCAGTGTGTCAGCTGGATGTGTTCTGATTAGCATTGCTATAGTTTTACATTGAACTGCTCCCAGAATATAATAATTTGAAACTGACTTTTTTGATAAAAGGTTTTATTAGTATATCATTTATTAGTGCCTGACACTGTTATTTGACCAGTCGATAACACAATTAGGACAAAATACCAGACAGAAATATGCAAGGTGAAGTATGCAGTTAAGGGCTTCTAAACCGAGCGAGATATTACTAAACCGTTAAAGGTCAACCCAAACGCTCTGAGGTCAAAAATATAAAAAAATAGTCCTTTCGATTCTGAAAATAATGATATTTTTTTCATAATTTTGTGCAGTCTGGTTGGCGAGATATTGCCGTTTGAAAGGTGAAAATCGCCCTCCTGTCAATTCCAGCTGTGACGTCACGGAGGGAAGCCGTCTTGTATTCTCTATGTTAAAGCCGAATACCACAGTCGTATGTAGCTGCTGATTTCTGGAGATTTTCGGAGTATCGGGGCATCATTTTTTAAATATGCCGCGACGTTGTGTAGTGGGAGGTTGCAGTTTTACTACAGATGACGGTGTTAGTATTCATTTGTGGCTCAAAGACGAGAAAATCGCTGCAAATTGGACGAAATTTGTACGCAACACGAGTGTGTGGAAAGAGGGCCCGAGCCAGTACTCGTATAATTTGCTCGGCACATTTTGACAGAAAGACATCATTCGAGGACATCTACAGCGTAGCAGTTGAATTCGGGTACAAACCAAAACTAAAGAGAACAGCTATTCCAACTATCAAACGTAAGAACAATCAGAATGTGACGGCAAAGAAATCGGACAAGGAGAATCTATCACGGACATCGGCTGAACGAACCTAGCCTGCAAGCGAGGCCTCGGGCAGGGGGACGGCTGTACATGCCCTGCTCGCTCTCGCGTGGCATTTGTTGCTTGAGCACCTACAGGTTAGACTGGATGAGTCTCTATTTCATATATACACGTTTAACCATTTGTTCCAGTGTGTCTTAATGTCTGTATTTGTATGTTCAATTTTATTCATTCTATGTATGCGTTTTTAGCCAAATGTTGGCACAAACTTCACGCAAATAAATTATCTAAATTATATACTATTTAATAATAATAATAAAATGATCTTTCATAAATATATATATATATATATAAAGTAAATAAATAAAAAACACCAATTGGAGTGAATGGCTGTAGATACAGAAGTGATAATTATACTTTCATAATCCCTTGACATTTGA
Source organism: Hanleya hanleyi (assembly GCA_036873755.1). Taxonomy (NCBI): domain Eukaryota; kingdom Metazoa; phylum Mollusca; class Polyplacophora; order Lepidopleurida; family Hanleyidae; genus Hanleya; species Hanleya hanleyi. The sequence continues at coordinate 30,048 of JAVTVY010002260.1, forward strand.
GATTGTGGGAATATCATTCGATTTCAATTTAATTGAGGTAATTTGTCGAAAATTGAGCAAATGTGAATGCCGATCCACTCACCACGGCTTACTTTTCGCCATGAATGGCCAAAGTTTTTTTATCAAACTATATAATTCTGAAATTGGTATTTCATGGGGATTATGGGAAAACAAACAAAATTCAAGTCGGACGTATATCAGTATAGAGTTATCAACAGTTTACTGTCCATACTGCCGAATCCCGGAGTTTATCCCTTCGAAAAGGCTGCCTCGGTCAGTAACAACAATAACAACACAGATGTGCTCGTTCGTTACATCACAGAATCGTTCTACATTCAATACAGTTTGAAATGTATGGACATTTGGTCTTATAGATGACGATAATAAGGTTTCCAGTCAAGTTGCATACCAATCTGTATTCAACAAACGACCTCTCCGAATCCTGTCGTCGTCGAGTTCCACGTTGTCAGAGTGGTTGTCACTGTCAGAATCGGAGCCGTACGGCTCAAATTGATAGGGCTGAATTCCGCCGTTGGTCTGCAAACAACTGTTAATTTGCCCGTCATCATCCTCCTCTATGTCTATTTCATCTTCTTGGCGAACAATATTTCCATCTAAGCAGCTGATATCGCTCGAATCGACATCTGAACCGGAGCTCTGACTGCACTCGCTTTCCATGTTATCCGCTGTTTTTTCTCAGGCAACTTCCCTGCGTGACGTCATCAACCCAGCTGTGAAAGTGTGGGAAAGCCCACTTTGCTCCCATATTACGTGTGTTTCTGATCAGATTAGAATTTTTTCAATATTTTTTTCATACAAAGTGAAGTATGAACTATGATTTTTAAGGATTTTTAGACCAAAAAAAATTCCGTTTGGGTTGACCTTTAACATGTTCACTGGGTGTCTCGACGGCCAGTAATCGTTAAAATCGCGTGTAACCACCACGACACTGTATCACATTTCGACAACGAGCTCGCATCGTGTTGATGATGGCAGTTTGAAAATGTCAAAATGTCGATCGCTCAGTCTTGAAATTTATTCGTGTGGTTGAGCATTATATGTGTTGTAATTAAGGACATGACCCACACCACAAGAAATTCATGCATTGTCACATGACCTGCATCAGATAATTTGATGTCCGAAATGGTCATTAAAAACGGTCGCATACCTGAATAGTCCTTACTGCCCGCAAGTATTGGGCGTTAAAAGTTGCAAATTTCCGGGGTAAACCATGCCTCGGTTATCGAATATGGATAGGGCTATTGCAATTTGCCTTTTGGAGGCTAACACGCCTGTAAAACAGGTTCCTTGTCGAATGGGGGTGGCTCCTTATGGGGATGACTCCTGATTCGGTGGGGATGTTCGCAACCCCACCGAACATCTGTGGGATCAGTTGAAGCAAGCAGTCTATCATCGAGTTGGGATCGAGTTAGGTTTTGGTGATGTGAGACGCCGCTTCAGAAGGATTGGTTAGCCCTCTCGCAAAATCGGATCACACGCCTCATCAACATGGTGCGAGCTCGTTGTCAGAATGTGATATAGTGTCGTGGTGGTTACACGCGATTTTAACGATTACTGGCCGTCGAGACACCCAGTGAACATGCTAAATGTGTGATGAAATGAACATTTGCCATTGAAAAATCTGGGTGAATCTGTTTATGTAATTTTCAAAATCCGACCGAGTTCCAGTTTGCGCATGCTCATTAGAGCACAACTGCACCTACAGGATAATCCTTCATACACCGTGTCGGCTTGATTACTGGGATAGTTTGTTCAAAATTTTATCGCGATCAGGCAAATATCTTGGGACATATCAAACAACGCTTTGGGGGGAACTTACTTTTGTTGCAATGTTTAGTATAATAAACATGTGTTCATGCGTTTCCATTCAAGCCTTGAGGGGTAAAAGTTTCCACACTGCTGGCAATGACATGGGCGAGGAAGGGACGTACAGATGGTACCCTTCCGGGAGGGCTGTTGGCGTCATACAGTGGGGCACTAGTCAGCCGGACGGAAAGAAAGCGCAAAATTGCCTTAGTATACACTACGACATCAATGATAAAAGATACGGATGGTACGACTATTTCTGCGAGTATAAGCGTGGGCGAATTTGCAAAATTCCTACAGCATGATACCTTATGCATGCACCCAGCGATCGATGAAATGTCGCCTGTGTCTCAGCAATGGTGCTATATATAGCGAACGAATGTTCCCAACTGTTGCCAAGGAGCAGCTAAGAAGAATAACGGATATGTTCATGTTCTTGTATTTGGAATCGTGCTCCAGAAAACATATTGATGTATGTTTCTGTTAATAAAGGATATACTCTGCTGAAATTGTATTGTTATACGCTCTTGAACATAAGATGCATGCATGGTTGTAAACTTCCGCCAGGTTCTTTTGTGCCCGCAGATTTGTTTTCCGATACCATAACGCTGTTTTGTGAAGCGCCGTTCCAGGCTCCTAAATTTTGGCGATAAATATTGCAATATCGCAATAATAACATTCGAGGTGTGGTGCTGTAGATTTCGTGGCTTGTGTATATAATTATGTATTTAAACACAAGCTAGTCTCATACAAGAGAAAGGACGTCTTCGGTTTCCAGTGATGCCGACAAGACATCAGTGTTCCTATATAAAGTAGCTGACGCCGTGGAGATATTTATCCTGTATTGAAGCAAAACAACCGTGAGTCCAAGTGGGAGATCCTACCGGGTGTTCATCCCTCAGCCACGTCTTGTAATCGGCAGGTTCACGTCTCCGCATACGGTCAACCGTTCGTCACTAATTCCTTGTCCGGATCAGTTGTGTGATGTTCAACTTTGAAACTAACATGGAAGGTGTGTAGTACCTTGCAGATGTGCACTGTCAGGCTCCTTTTCGATGATTTTCTAGAGAGCTATGGCCCTTTACCCCGTCAGTCAATTATGTCTTGTCCTGGCCATATCTCGGTTACTTTTTGATCCACAAATTCGAAACTTGAATGGAGCCGTTATTACCTTGCAGATATCCACTGTCGGGCATCCAGGTTTCTAACCCACATATGATGGCCCTTTATCTCGCCCGTCTCCATTTTCATGTGTCGCCCATAATCCAAAGAACTCATTTCATGTAACAGCATTGGTGCCAAAAAATAACAGTATACATAAAACTAGGCTAGTTTTCTGCAAGAGAAAAGCGGTCAACTGTTTTCAATGCCATCATGATGTTCCAAAAATAGCAAATCCGTATAGCTAATCAGTATTCTTAATCCATATGATTTTCGTTGTAAAGTCGATAATTAGTTTATGATGTATCTGTCACGCTTTGATTGTTTCTGTTCATATGAACACCATGACGATCATGACGATCATGGGTTCATACATGTACGGCCCCTAGCCCCGGATTGAGCGTAATTGAACACACATTGCGAAACGTAACTCCATAGATCTTGCACGCCACGCTCGTATTTTGCTATCAGCATACGATATGTATCCCCACATTTGAGAAACTTTGAGTGGAGCGCTTAGTGGTATAGCCCGGTTTTATAAGTTTCTACAATAATGTTTTGTTGATTAAAATCGCCCCATTTAACACAGGATCTAGCCCTTGGTTTGTTGAAGATGGTTGCCAGCTAGAAGTGGAAGGAGATGAGACAACAATCCATCTCTGCCGATCACTTGTCTGTCCAAACTTGATTATGACACTATTCTTTACAACCTTGCATGCAAGTTCAACGTTCGTGTTAGTTCCAATTCTGCACCAGGATCTAGACTTTCGCCATTTCCATTTTGACTATTAGTCAGACAACAAGAAGATATTACACTGACAACATTTTAAAAAGCTGAGACAAACAGTCGTATGTATCATCGAGGATTTGGCCTACTGGGAGAATAGTATGAGTTGCATTAGGCAAATTGGCGTGAGCCATTGTTTTTGGATTGCCGTACAAGAGCGGTATTGGGTGCTGAAGCCACAGCTGTCTTGACCGCCTTGGAAGGTATTGGGT
>JAVTVY010002261.1:0-35376 GCA_036873755.1 Hanleya hanleyi
CAATAACATGCCTTCAATCTTACCTGTCATACAAAGATGAACATTTGTTCTGTATATATGACAATTGTTCCACATGAATATATTACAATGGCATGACTTCAATCTTACCTGATGCAGAAAGTTGAACTGATACGAATAACAACTGTTCAACACGTATATATTACAATGGCATGACTTCAATCTTACCTGGTGTAGAAAGTTGAGCAGATACGAATAGCAACTGTTCAACATGTATATATTACAATGGCATGACTTCAGTCTTACCTGGTGAAGAAAGTTGAACGGAAAAAAATAACAACTGTTCAACATGTGTATATTACAATGGCATGATTTCAGTCTTACCTGCCGTAGATAGTTGAACTGATAAGAATAACAAATGTTCAACATGTATATATTACAATGGCATGATTTCAGTCTTACCTGCTGTAGAAAGTTTAACTGATAAGAATAAGAAATGTTTTATATACTACAAGTACATCTTACAATGACATGACTTAATCTTACCTGCCGTAGACAGTTGAACTGATAATAACAACACTATATAGGTGAAGAACATCATGTCATGGAAGACAAATCCAGCTGCGCTATCGTGAAGATTCGATAAAACGTACTGTTTACAATAATCCTTCTGGTAAACCGTCTATAATGTATTGGTTTCTCAGTTTACGATGCATCTTATTATTTCATATTGATTAGTGGGACAGTTTGTATATAGAATACTTATAAAAAATGTACGAAACGTCTTTTGAGGTTCACACTGCAAACAGGCAATTAAGCAACCTCCGAACAGCGCATGTCAGCTGAATGACTATCGTCTGGCTACATTCCCTGCGCGCAATTGAAGTATCGTTAACACGCTCTCAGCGTAGAGATTACTCCGCCAATACAACCCTTCTATCATCACTGTAATAACCTCAATAATGCATTAACAAAACATCTTCGGAAATCTGTCAATAATAAACTACACTGAATTGACTGCTAACGAGTTGTATGTTATTGATTTTTGTTTGTGTTCCGCATGAATATAGTCCATGCGTATGGACTGCCGTAATGTGTGATGCAATGGATGTATTACTGACGTAGTAGGGGTGACAGCTTTCCATGCGATCACATGTCGAGTGTACAGCATTGTCACTGAACGCAAATCAAAGCGCCGTGTTGTAATTAATTGCCCTGAAACCCAAAGACGTAGGCCCCCTACATCCATGATAATAAAATCCTACTTCTATCCCTTGATGCAATGCAGACCCCCAACATCCATGACAATTAAATGACCGGTAGGCATATTTACACAGTTCGATTAGCCTGATACATCCCTCATGTAACATGACATCGACTTAATTGCCAGCGCGAGGTCTGTGTGCTCGCACAGTCGGAAGAACAAGCTTTAGTTTGGTGTACCGGGTTACATATAGGACTTCACGCATTGCGGCACATATAATTTACGTTGACAATGTCATTTAATTGGCTTCGTGTTACATAAACGATGTTTGATTTCTGGATAAGTGTTCACGTGTCATGCAGATGAATGAATACATAATTCATAACGTGATTGAGAGAGATATAATACGTCATCAGGGTTTGGATGTATTACTGACGTTGTAGAGGTGACATCTTTTCAGGCGATCACATGTCGAATGTACAGCATTGTCGCTGAACGCAAATCAAAGCGCCGTGTTCTAATTAATTGTTTTAGATATGCTAAAGGTGCATGTTGTTATGTCAGCCTTTCTGTCATTTCATGTAAGATAGAGAATAAAACAATGTACCTGCTCTTTGTCACTCACTAGCCTCTCCCCCCTACATCGCTGTACTCTTTGGAAGGTCCCCTTTTCAAAGAGAGAATTCACCAATCGAAACATCAGTTCGCCGTAGACTATCTCATCTGGCTCCGGAGACCACACTCGACTGCGGTCAGGTGTGTATTACCTCTGTCATGAGGATGGCAATTAAGAACATCAATTGATTAATGGATTCGCCGCGGTTCGCATGACCAAAACGCGATCTATCTCATTTTCCTTGCAAAGGGAATTACAAATCAGGTTTCTGTTAACGTGTTTTCAAATTGACGAAGTAGATATTGTAAAAGAAAAAATCTGTAGTATGTTGTCATTTTGAACGCGGGCTTAATACTGAATGTCGAATCGCTATTATCAGGAAATTCCTGCCCTAAAAAATCGAGTGACGTCATATTTGAAATCCTACATGATTATATTGTTTTTTTTTCTCAGTATATTTTCTCCTGATTTTCCCATCAAGCTGATATGCAAACGTGGTTACGCCTGGGTGATGTCCGGTTTGACCGTAAATTTTTTGCTTAGTGTGTTGCGTTTATAAACCGAAAATATAATTTCCTCATATGTGCTTCGAACCTGTTATCTTGAGACATAAAATAATGAATTTTTATATTCTGACTTTTCGTCGAGAAGACATTATTCAAAACTTCATATGTAAAATATGGCACTTTTAACCAAAACGGGTCGTCGATATCTAAATTCGGTGGGTTTCATCCTAAATGATACTGAAAAATCGTTTTGGTTAAAGGTGTCATAATTTCATAATATATAAATATGTCAAAACACTTGGAATGCTCTGTAACAGTGTAGTTACTTCGTTATTTATTGTTCGCTAAACTTTGGCAATATAACTGATTGTTCATAAATAGCTGATGCGTTCATGAAAATATGTGTGGTAACTGTATAAGACCATGAACGAGAAATTCTCATTAGACTGACCTCGCCGGGCTGACAAGGAGTTGGGGAATACCTGAGTATTACGTCACAACATACCGATCGGCTCGGAGCGAGAAAATAGACCAGTAGAGAGCGACGCCGAAGGGAAAAAATCCATCAAGCGAACATCTCCTTTGATGTCACCTTTTTTTAGATATTAAAGAACAGCTGCTGAGGGCGTAACTCCTGAATTTACGAGAGAGCGACTTTTGAAAACATCAATTACATTCTTACAATATTTCTATTCCTAATATTTAAAATCGATTATGACTAACATAGTCCCCAGTAGTATATAAAGGGTATCTTCACCCTCATTGACCTACTTCCGACAGGGTGCGCGGCGGAGCATGCGGAGCTCAAGTGATCGAGAGGTCAAGGTCACTATAGTTCCGTGACGTGACCGGAAGTGACCTTTGTGGGCATGTATTCCTCCGCGGTGATGCGGTCTTATCCTGTTCCGGCGGTTCTGCGGTCGCGGAAACAAGCTTCCGTGGAGAGAATGTAGTCCCTAATACGCGGAGAGCCGGGGAGATTCTCCGTCAATCTCCGGAAATCTCCGGCAACGTCCGGTCATCTTCGGCAATGTCCGGCCATCTCCGGGAAAATATATAACCTTTATTTACCCTTCCGAAACATCAATGGAATGCGCAGGGTCCCCGACAATATTGCCATCTAGTTTCCCATGTTAAATGGTCCGTGGGGAACCCTCAGTGTCTCCATACAGTTCTCTCCGGAAACGTATTGGCACGAAAAAAATACCTGAAACCATGGGAAAGAAGACTTATAGTAATAAACATAATCTATAGGTGCTGTACCATGTTATTATGAGCAGTCTAGCATCCGTTCGACCCCAAAGTTGAGCCTTTATTGTCCAGTATATCTCCGCAAATGATAAACATACAAAATGGCGGCGCTTGCTGTGGGGGTTTCCCTTCTGACATCACGACAATCGATCGTACTGCCTTCTAGAGACAAGGAAGACAACTCTGACTGGGCGAACCCTCTGTGGCGCAAATTCCGGGTCATCTCCCCTGATTCGAACATTTGCATTTATACGGGGAATGCCTGTATGGGTTATGGGGTTGGTCATTTTTCTATGGATTTTACTATGGGTTGTGGGGTCTTGTTTTCTTCGTCTCGAGCCGTAGAATACGATGGGAAGGGCCTCGGAGCTGAGCCATGATATTTTTCGAAAACTCCACGGAGGTCTGGATAGGCCCATAGGCCTACTGGCTCAGTGGATAGGTCCATACTGGGCAATTCACGCCTGGACATTTCGGTATGGGTTGTGGGATCTAGAATACGATGGGCAGGGTCTTGAAGCTAAGCGGTGAATTTTTTTGGAAAAGTCACTATGCGCATGCGTAGTGGGTAAATAGCGCTGGGTGAACGTTTTGGGGTCCAGGTGAGCCCCTAGTGGTCCGATGGTGTCGTATGAGGTCATGGCATCTGTGACGTCATCAGTGACGTCAACAGTACGAGTAGTAGCGAAACTGGGCGTTTTGGGGGAGTGAAAGGAAGGTATTTGGTGCAGAGAGGGGCCATCCCTGGTTCGAATGCGTCGTGGGGTTGTCAAAGTGGAGCTCTCGGGGTGTAGACCCCGATTTGAGGGATGTCCATGTCATCTGTGATGTCACCGGTGACGTCATCAGTACGAGTAGTAGAGAAAGTGAGAATTCTGGGGGATGTGAAGGAAGGTATTTGGTGTAGAGATGGACCACTCTTGGTCCGAAAGTGTCGTGGGGGGCGTCATCTTGTAGTTCTCTGCATGTAGACGACGAATGGTATGTTTTTTGTTGGAAGTCGCATCGTGATACGCATGCGCAGTTGGGTAGTAGTGACGAAAGTGGGCATCCTGGAGGTGCGAGGACGTGTTTGAGTGATTGAGGGACCATTCTTGGTCCGAATGCGTCGGCTGAGGTGTCAAAGTGAAGTACACGTGGGAGAGCGCCCGACTGGATGGGTGAGGGTGGAAGTAAGGCTATATGGCCCGCATGCGCAGACAAGGAATTGTGGAGAAAAATGCATTGGAAGGGCCGTTATGGAGTCGAGATGGTCCAATATTGGTCTGAATGGGTCGGGGGGGGTATCAGTTTGAAGCACTCGTGGCTCCGATTGGAGGGGCTGGGTCGTGGAAATGACGTCGTTCTGCACATGCGCAGTCGTGGAGTAGTAGAAAGGGGGCAGTTTCGGAAGTGCGCAAGGGCACTATATCATATCGGGGGTATATATTTCATCCAAGTATAGCGGATAGCGGTTGTCGTGAATAACAACAAGTTCAGCAATGTTCATACACTTTATTATACCCAATGTTACATCATACCAAGGCTGGGGAAGCTGGTATGTTTAGTATGTTCACAGCAAAACAAATTGAAAATATCAAACACCCCCATTTCATTATTTAACGCACCGTCACATTAGGTACAAGTGTTTACAGAGATGAATTTATACGATCAGCATGGACTGAGTGAGTGAGCAGGATTTAACGTCGTTTTCAACATTGTTTCAGTCATATCACGACGGTGCCTACATGGGCCAGAACACGAGAGTGTCCACAGTTCCTATTATTTTGGACACTGATCAGCCCAGCCGGTACAGCACCCGGTCACTACGATCAGCATGTAGACATATTGAGTATATACGGCATGTTACGGTATTCACCAGTGCATGAGTGACGACATTCAGTCGATGGGGTGGTCGATCAGTTTAACCACGAAGAACGTAACATTGGTCACTCTCTTCACTGTCCATTTGGTGTTGGGACGTTGACGTTGCGCCCATTCCAAGGGAACCACTTTCTCTACACTGTTATAAATCACACCGTAAATTCACAGTTAAATGTACTGGCAGAAAAGGTGCCAGTACATTTAACTGTAAAATTACGTTGCACCGTATTTTACAATTACCGCTTTTTAACAGGCATTGAACTGTAAAATGTTGCACCGTAATTTATAATTACCGTTTATTGACAGGCATTCAACTGTAAAATTTGGGTAACCAAATGTGGCACCATTGTCTACAATTATCGGTTCCGCGGCAACGTGGGTCACTGGAAGGCCGAAATGGCCATTGCTCTTCGTGTTTACAAATGCGATCACCACAAGCTTCGTAAACAATCACGAACGAATCTGTGCAATTATTATACGAATAGTAGGATACAACTCCAAGTCACATAAACCCCATCTTCGCATGTGCAAGTCGAAGACTAAATGACGGAACGCTAGTGTAGTATATAGCTTGAAATATGAAATGGCCAAAACCAAAACCATTCCGTACTGTGGACCAAACATTAAAGTTAGCCGCTGCATAATGCTCTGAATGCTGTATCGTACAACGCAGGTGTCGGATGTTTCCTGCAACTGAGCGTTTCGTGTGCAAAGATATCAACCTTCTTTCAGAGAAAACAAGAATTTTATGTTCCGTATGTGCGTAGTTTACCCATTGCAGTTGATGTCAACTGAAATACAGATAATTGTGTTTACGATTGAATGTACTGTAAACTCCAACATACATTTACTGTGAAACAACGGTAATTTATAACAGTGTAGTTGGGTCAGGAACGTCTCCAGTGACGCATGGTTAATGATGGTGAACGGGTGGTCGAACACTTGGTTGTTGCCACTGGAATAGAATTACCGGAGTTGACCCGTCATCTTATGGCATAACATGTACCCAAAGGCGAGATTTACCTTGAAGGCCGTGGTTTGGCCGTTGAAGATGGCTTCCACGTAGTTGCGTAGATGGGTCCCGTAGCGCTAGGGACCGGCTGGATATCCAGGGCCCCCTAAACTGTGGGTATAGGCGGGCTCGCCATGATCACATCACCAGTGGCATTCGACTCCGTGGGCTCGTCTTCACTGGGACTGACCCTCCTGGGTACCTCTTCAGTGGGAAGTTATCGGCGTGGTGACGGGGCATGAATCAAACGTTGGTGCTGTCTTAACTGACTGGGTCGTTTGAAGAGTTGACTACAATCGTTTCATTGTTCCGTCGCTCCCTCGTGGAGTGCTCTCTCATGGCGCCGTAAAATATCCCCCGATTAAATGACCGTGAGCATGATAGACTTTTTGAGACTTTTTGGCAGACCGTCAGCAAGGAAGGACGTCTCTTCAGATTTCTGGTTTGGTATCCTTTCGTGCATTGAGTTTGCTTTGTCTTTGTGTTTATACAGATTTATATATATATACAATTCTAGTCAATCATATCCATTTTGCACAGTCACTCAGCACTGCTAATTTGGGCTCCCTTTTGTTTTTTTTTCTTCCCTGAGTCGCCCCAGGGACTTGTCTTTGTAACCGCTTTCTTTGTGTAACCTGTCTTTCGTGTCGTCTTGTATAGCACTTCATCGCCATCTTTGTGTGTGTGTATGTGGGTCCACTGACTCGTCATGTCGGACGAGTCAGAGGATGACATGGAGGTTACTTATTTGGACAGCCAGGGTTTTGTTGAATGTGGTCGTCAAAAATTGGGGAAACATAAACGTGATGAAGATGATGACCCGTCCAGCTCTGGTAAGAAAAAAAAGGCTGTGAAAATTGACCCTACTATAGAGAATCCGGAGATGATTGTTTTTATGTCTGCCGCTGGTGGGATTCCCCTGGCCAAAGTAAATCCAATTAGCTTCGGTGTTGCTATTCAAAAAAAAGTAGGTCAAGTACAACAAGTAAAGAAACTACAGTCGGGCAGTATGCTCATTAAATGCAGCCAAGCAAAACAAGTTAAAATACTGCTGTCAACTGGCTCCTTTATGGGCCGTGAAGTCAAGTGTACATTAAAGTTAGAAATGAAGCCCCGTGGTGTAATATACAACGTAGCACAAGATATATCCGAGGAGGATTTACAAAAGGTATTGAAAAAACAGCGTGTAGTGAAAGTACAGAGGCTCACTAGGGGGAGGGAAAAAACGCCTACAAATTGTATTTTGTTACATTTTGATTCGGACTCTCTGCCATCCGAAGTAATTCTTGGCTTCCAACAATTCAAGGTCAAGGAGTACATTCCTCCTGTTATTAGGTGTTTTCAGTGTCAACGTATTGGTCACGTGGCATCTGAATGCAAAGGAAAACTACGGTGTTCACGTTGCGGTGAAAATCATGAATATGCTGCTTGTCCTAATATGGAGACCCCGCGCTGTGTGAACTGTCATGGGGATCACAGCGCGGCTTGGCTTGGGTGTCCAGTGAGAAAAGAGGCTAACAAGGCTCAGTTTATTAAAGTTACTGAAAAAATTTCCTATTCACAAGCATTGAAGAATGTTCGAGCTGAAAATGCTCAGCAGAGCAGTCAGCCCCCAACCCCTGGTAGCCTCCCTGCACTTGAGCTATCTCAATCCTCCCAGCTTAGTACTTCAGCTCGTAGTGCTCCGGCGTATGTCCCGACACCGAAAGTTAAAATATTAAAGTCTTTTGGTACACAAACAGATGTTGTTCCGCCAATGACTGTGATTAATTTAATCACTTTCATAACTGGAGTATTTTTCAAGTGTGTTGAGGTGAAAGAAGGCCTCCACCAGAAAATACTAAAAGATATTTCTGAAATGGCCAGTAAGTGTTTGGGTGATGATGTTGGTACTGACGTCATCACACCAGATTCTATTCTAAAACTTTTAGTACCAGCTACTTCTGATCCTTAATGGCTTCGTTTAGGCACCTATTAATCATCGCTGTCATCATGGCTTTCAATATTTTACAACAAAATATTCAGGGCATCGCTGCTCATGGACAAGAGTTTAAACATTATATATTTGGTCTGCCGGTTAAACCGGATATGATATGTATTCAAGAAACTTTTTTAAAACCAAATTTAAATTTCACCTTGCCAGGCTATATTCCCATTAGGGAGGATAGAATTGGCAAGGATCATGGTGGATTACTTATATTCATCAAACGAGAAATTTCCTATACTGAAATTAAGCTCCCAGCATTTGGAAGCATTGAATGTCAAGCTGTTCAAATATCAACAGAAAGTGGAAAATTAATTAATGTTGTCAATTTATACAACCCATGTAATAAGCTTGATATGGATGATTTCAATTTATTAAAGTCCCATATGTCTGGTTCATTTATAATTGCTGGGGACTTCAATGCTCATAATGTATTATGGGGTAGCCTTTCCAGCGATTGTAATGGTAAGCTTGTCAGTGATTTTATTGACAATAATAGTCTAGTTTTCTTGAATGATGGGTCAGGTACGAGACTTAATATCAGGACTGGTACCTTGTCCTGTATTGATCTCACCTTGTGTTCCCAAGATATATCAAGTAATTGTACGTGGAATGTTGATCATGCTTCCCCTTGTGGGAGTGATCACTTTCCAATATCTATATCTTTCGGCATATCTCCGGTATCTGGTGAAACTGGTGGACCTCCTCGTTGGAAATTAAAGAAAGCTAATTGGAATGCTTTTGACAAGCATATCAAAAATACTTTGACAAATGATCTTTTCAGTGATGATGTTGATGTATTTGAATCCAACGTAATAGGTGCCATAAACGAAGCTGCTAATAATTCTATTCCTAAAACTTCGGGGAATCCCCCTTTTAGAAAACCAGTGCCCTGGTGGAATGATGATTGTGATCGGGCAATTAAAGATAGGAGGAAGGCTAAAAATAGGGCGTGCCGTACTAGGCTGTATGTCGATATCGTCGACTACAAAAGGAAAAAAGCTGTAGCACAGCGTGTAATTAAAAGCGCTAGAAAAGGCTCCTGGCGAGATTTCTGTTCGACCATAAATAGCCAGACTAGTATTAAAAAAGTATGGAACAATGTTAAAGCCATTAATGGCAATAAAAAATCATTATCTGTTCCTACTTTAAGTAAAGAGGATATTTTGTATAGTTCAAATTCAGAAAAATGTGATGTGCTAGCTGACAGTTTCGCTTTTGTTAGCAGCGATGAGAATTATGACCCCGAGTTTATTGCTAATAAGCAGGAAATGGAATTGCTACATGAAAATTCACTTAATAATATTCAATTTGATGAAATGCCTGTTAATGAAGATTTTACCTTAATTGAATTAAAGCAGGCCATTCATTCATCTAGTAACTCTTCACCTGGTGAAGATGGAGTCTCGTATGATTTTTTTCGGCATCTTCCGGATACCTGCCTTGATGTTTTATTGTTATTATATAATACTGTCTGGGTTCGCATGCGTTTGCCTGCGACTTGGAAAAATGCTATAGTTATTCCTATAGCCAAGCCTGGAAAAAATAGTTCACTGCCTTCCTCTTATCGACCGATCGCCCTCACTTCCACCTTGGGTAAATTAATGGAGAAAATGGTTAATAATAGGTTATTGTGGTTCCTCGATAAAAATAACATTTTCTCGCCCGTGCAAAGCGGGTTTCGACGTCGTAGGTGTACTGCAGACCATGCTGTGACTTTGGAGACAGACATCCGGAACTCCCTAGCTAATGGGGAGTTTTTGCTGTCTGTTTTCCTTGATGTAGAGAAAGCTTACGACATGGTCTGGAGGAAGGGGTTACTAATAAAAATGATGAATTATGGTATTACTGGTAGAATGTTAGGATATGTGAAAAGTTTTCTGACAAATCGTTTTATTAAAGTTAGAATTAATAGAGATTATTCTCGGTCAGTTAACATTCAAAATGGAACCCCTCAAGGTAGTGTTATCTCCCCTACATTATTTAATCTTATGATCAATGATCTCCCTTTAGCTGTAAATAGCAAACTTAAGTGCTCCCTGTTTGCGGATGACAAGGCTATTTGGTTTTCGGGCAGAAATTTCCATGTAGTTGTAAAATATATCAAGCAGGGTCTTATTGATATTGTGACCTGGGGTAAGAAATGGGGATTTAAATTCTCTCCTGAAGCAGTGGTATTCACCAGGCGTCCATTACCAGTTGTACTGGAATTATTTTTGAATGGTGTTCGCCTTAAGGTGTCTACTACTTTTAGATTTCTTGGTTTGATTTTTGATAAAACCTTAACTTGGGGTCCTCACATTGATTATTTGGTAACTAAATGTGATAAAGTTATAAATTTAATGAGGTCTGTGTCGTCCACAACATGGGGAGCAGATAAGAAGTCTTTACTTTTAATATACAGGGCAATGATTAGATCTCGCTTAGATTATTGTTGCCAGGTGTATGATTCGGCTGCTCAGACGCTCAAAAAGAAATTAGACTCTATTCAGTATAAGGCGTTGCGTATTTGTACTGGAGCTATGTCCCAGACCCCATTAAATGCATTGCAGGTAGCTTGTAATGAGTTCCCTCTTTTTATACGCCGTAAATTATGTACTGTAAAATATGCATTGAAATTAAAAACTGCATATAATAATCCAGCGAGTCGTACTTTGGATGACTCTTGGTATGATAAGTTTTTTATTGACACTGGTGTGCGCCGTGCTGAGCCTTTCAGTATACGGGTTAAGAACTTATTTAGTCAGTTTTCTGTTCAGGATTTTTCATTACTTAAGTTTTCTCCTTATGTTTTTCCGCCATGGCAGTTTGTTAATCCTTTGGTTTCTGATCAGTTGCACATGAAAATTAAGAAAAGTGACCCTCCAAATCTAATCCAGTTGTGCGCTAAGGAGCACATTTTTTCCAACTGGAATTCATATTTACATGTTTATACAGATGGGTCCAAGTGCCCGGATACAGGGAAAACTGGCTCTGCGTTTTGTGTTCCGGAGATAAAGTATAGTCGTTTTGAGCGTCTGAGCGACCATGTATCAGTATTTAAAACTGAACTGGTAGCTATTTTGCTATCGTTACAGTGGATCAGTGATTTTAATCCATTTAGAGTCGTAATTTTTACTGATTCCTTGAGTGCCGTGCATGCATTACGTAATTTCAATCCGTCGGTGAGTTGTCCTCTCCTGTATGAAATCATGCATGCAGTAACAACTTTGTCGTATCGAGGTGTCACGGTGGCCTTTGATTGGATGCCGGCTCATTGTAATATACGAGGCAATGAAATGGCTGATCAGCTAGCCAAAAAAGCATTGTCTCTGGTTAACATCACTGTACCGGCCCCTCTGAATGTCAATGAAGTTATGGCTCGTTTGAAGCCATACTTTATTGACATGTGGCAGGAGGAATGGATGTATTCCAATAAAGGCCGGTTTTACCATCATCTTCAGCCTTGTGTAACAACAGGAGCCTGTGTGTCTATGTCTAGTCGTAGGGCAGGGGTTCTTCTGTTCAAATTATTATCTGGGCATATTGCCGTAAATAGTGTATTGTTTAACATGAGCCTGCATCCAACTGGCCTTTGTGACACCTGTAATGTTATGGATACAGTTGAACATTATCTTTTAAACTGTACACGACACGCAAGGCATAGGTATCAGTTATTTGTTGATCTCACTTTAGTTGGGGTTTTTAATCATACTTTTGACAACATACTAAAGCCTGAAAAGAATAGGGATAAAATATTTAAAGCAGTGGTTAACTATATGCTTAAAACACGTCGCTTTGTGCTCAACTAAATTAGACCATTGATATTTTAACTATGTCATTATAAATTAATGCATTATACAAATGTCTACTTGCTTGCTTGTCTTCGTGATACTATTGAAGGTCACGGGGTGAGTCTAGTATGTGGACTGTAATGTATTGTTCGCTAGCTTGGCCCTGGGGTGTCAGTATTGCCTAGTCATGGGGTTGAGGGTGGGGGGATTTGGCTTGATGCCTCACTAAGGGTTGAGTTTAGTGTCACACCTTTATATCACTGGTCTCCTTGCTTGCACCTGAGGTGTCAGCATTGCCTGGCCTCGGGGGTTGGTTGGGTGACTGGTATGCATTTCAATTTATATTTTAATGTTATGTGGTTATATCACATGTACTGGTCTTTGGTCTGATTTGTTGAGCATGAAATTATTATACACATAATTTTAACATAATCATAACACAGTATGACCATGCAAGCCCTTAAATAAGTATATATGATTATTGGCTTGTCATTTTTGACACGTCTTTAATAATTTGTGTATATGTTTATATCCCTTTCTTGGGTTCATATAGTATTTTATGGCCTTTTTAATCCTGATTTTATCAAAGGGTCGTTGGATTCTTAATTCCTGGTGTACTTGCACATAATAATATATCATCGTGTTCCCTTTTCTTCATCGCCTTCCTGTGGTTTAAACTTGCATTAATTGCTTATATACATATATATATTTACAAATCATCGTATAGTATTTAATATATTTATTCATCATATAAGCAAACTCAATGCACAGATAGTGGCGCACATACTTTTTCCAAAGTGAGCGCCACCTAAATTCAAAATCTGTCTGTCTGACCGTGAGCACGCTTTACAACTATACCTCAAGGCATTGTGGTCGGACGCCTCATGGCGTCGTAAATTGTTTAGACGAGTAAATGGCTTCATGGCGTGTCGTTGTACGCTCTCTCAGAAAGGTTTCTCTCATTGCGACAGTATGCACCAGACGCATTCAGTGTAAACACAACAAAGAAACATCAACTACAATGCGCATATTACGTATTACATGTTTTATTTCCCCTTCATCACAACACCGGTATGGTTACAATTCTGGTATGCTCTTTTCCGGATATCAGACGCATTGTTGGCTGTTCTTGTCCAGAGATTTTGACATTTGTTGTGGCATCTGTCTTCGTATTTATCCACAGAATAAATATTGCAATGTCAAATATCATGTTTTATCTATATTATATGCATCACTGACTTAAAATGGCAATGGACAATCACATGATGCATAATCAGCCAGCTGCTCTGCTCTGATCATCTAACAATAATATTGACCGCATATCAGAAACATTGATATCGTGTTGAATTTTAAAAAAAAATATGTGAATACATCATAAAGAGTAGAATTTGTAGAGGTGGTGGTGGTGGGGGGGGGGGGGGGGAACGCAAGGGGCGCAAAGTCCGCATATATCTGATCCCAGTTTAAATCAAAGTACTTAAAAGTACTGATGTCGGGTTTACTTGCATCAGAGGAGTTTATTAGTCCCATATTTGGGAAGAATGGTAGTGTTCGCTTGACATACGGAATCGTCCTCAAGCTGTTCAGTTTGAAGGGCCAAACTTTCACTTTTATCAAAGGGATATGAAATGGACCTTTTTGTACAGCCTTCATGCTGAATTATAAGACCCGAAATAATGAAGGACTGCATATGCACGAAAACTGATTTATGGCTCACTAAAGTTGGTAAGTTGGCTTATTTTCGTATTTTTAGGCACTTTTCGGTGCGGATTTTCTCTTGTTACAAAAATAGGACACCTTTAACCAAAACCAATTTCAGCTATTTTGACCAACAAATAAGTCTAAATATGATTTTGGTTAAAGGTGTCATAATTTTTTTAAAGGTGAGAATTTTGGAGAGAAAATGTCGACTGTAAATGCACCGAAAAGTGCAAAATACGGCAGGTTTGAACCACTGTAAGTCTGGTTGTGTTTGTCTGTGGGTCTTGATTATTCTTTATCTTTATCTATTCAAATGGTCAATTTGGTGCTTTTTAGACAAAACTTAGCCCCACCAGCTGTGTGTATCAAAAACGCATTGAGGACGATTCCCTATCTAAAGTGAAGATCATCTTTGTGATCTTGCACTATATATGAATCATAACTTTTGCTGTAAGGTAGCTTACCAAAGATTAAAAAATGTTCAAAAATATTAAAATTCATATTCGTAATAATAATTCATAAAGTGCCATATAGTTATAGAACAACCTCAAGAATATGTGTGTAAAGTTGAAGTTTCAGATCTATATATCATGTACCAATTTCGAGTTCTTGCATTTGAAAGAGTGACTAAAAAAACTGATGGGACAATAAGTGCTGGTCCTATATTACGCGCTGGTTATCCTGCTATTGCTTTGTGGCGCAGTGACTTCCTGGCATCAGCCCCACATAATAGGCTGCCAGATAGGATCGGTTGTCGCTGGACCGTGGAGAATGACTATCCGTCTCGCCGTAACAAATGATACCAGATAAAGGCAACTTTTAAAAGAAATTGGAAAGATAAAATTTACTGCGATAATCTCCCCATTATCACGTTCAATGCACAAGCCACCGTGTATATGACTGTCAGAGAGAAGAACGGTATTTTTTATGACAGGGTTCGTGCGCCTTCATCAGAGGTTCAAAATTCCATGACTTTTCTATGACCAATTTTTGAAATTTCCGTGACCTCTAAACAACGCTTTTCATACAAGTTCTAGATCAGACATTCATAACTCAGCCATCGTCCATGTCTGACTTCATATTGAAAGACAATCTATCTATATCAGTGTGACTGTATTTGTTTCAAACACCACACTATTTCCGGTTCCAATGTCTAATTTGTTGAAAGAAAGCCAGAAATACCCTCGCGATGATCTCCGGCAGATGTTGGCATACGGCCACGGTCGTGCAGGGTATTGGTCGTCTCACCGTTCGAGGTAGAAGTTGAAGCTCGGGCATAGTCAGAAATGCCGGTATGTTCATGTGCTGTACTCCCTGATTTTTCTGTCCATGCGTAATGTGTACCCTGTAATTTTTGTATGGCTCCGTAAAGGACCATCGCCCATATTGGACAGATCCACATTTGTTTGAAACATTGTGTACGTTGCTGTCCTCTCACCGTGACGGGGCAACCACAGTTATAATCATCCAGTCTCAGCCAATGTTCACTAAATTTGCATTTTCCCGGCATCGGCAAAATAAGCCCAAAGCTAAATTCCAAACCAACGAACAATGGTGACTGCAATTTGACCAGTTCAAATTGGGACTGTTCTGGATGCAAGACGGTACATCTTCGGGAAATTTATGACCTATTCCAAGGTTCTTGACATATCAGGTCAGGGCATTTGCAGCATTTCTGTTCATCATTCAATACATAGTACTGTTCATACGCCAGATGATATGTACTTTTGTTGCTAACATTATGCAAGTTTTGTTGTTAAAAAAATAAAACTGAACATACTTGTAGGCCTACTCGTTTGAAGCAGCAGACATTATAAATTTAGTTGACCTACATTATGCATTGAAGATCAACCATTGAAACGCGGAAAACAACGAATTACGTCAATTATACAGTATTTTCGCCTGCATGTTGTCTGGTCGTACTATTCTTGTTTATCTGATGATGCTAAACAATAATGATCTTGTGAACTTTGGGATAGGCCTAGGTCATAAATTTTCTGAAGATGTACCTTTTGCGTTTTGGATACGTAAATTAGTACATGTCAAGAGCGTGAGCCAATCAGCTGTCGACATTATGACCTCGACCAATACACGTCACAGAATATGAATATTAATTCAGCGGGAAACAGTCACGAGTTTAGTTCAACCAATGGGCTACACAAAATATGTAAATGAGCTGTCTGACCTCGTTCCAATCTGGCGAAAATCGGTCACCAGCAAACACGTTTCAGGGCAACCTCCCCACAGCGCATGCTCCATTTCGCAGGCTCCAATAACATCCCTGCCTCCAATAGCGGAAGTTGACCTTTACTACGTTGCTATGACGTATAGGGGAAACCAACCAACGCACGGTTCAGTTTGAATCCGACCAAACAACTCCTTTAGTGTTGCACATGAGCGAACTACTTTTCATATGCTCTGTCCAGATAAACAGGGAAAATTATCTCCAGATAATTCTTTTTAACGCTAGGTCAACGGAGGTATTATGCAGACCTGAAAAGTAATCAAAATTTTCGTTAAACATCTATTTTATTATATATGATGTCACTGCCGGCGATCTGCGCGAAGGCCCCGAATCCGGTCCAAAAATCTAACTGGTGGCTGGGGTGTTATTAGACCCCCAGCGAGGTGGTTGGTTTCAGGGCGGTTTGGATTTTTATTCCGCAATAAATTTCGCTGAACTTCAGAGAATAACTTAGCTTTTTCCACTCATTTTCCCTGGACTCTGTACATATATTTCCTCTGACTTTCCATGTCCTTTCAACGAAATTCCACTACTCTTAGCGCCTGGAATTGCATGGCTTGTGCGAGGCCTGTTGTGAATGCTGTAAGGGGCATCAAATGAGAACAGTCTCCGGGCAGGAGATCAAAACTACACATGTGCAGAAGAAAAAAGAAAAAACTGAAAAGTGATACTAAGGTAGGGTTTAGCCTTGGTAAACCCGACAAAAATGATTCGCTCGGCTTAAACGAGATACAATTACTGGATTGTTTTATACATGTAACCCTCGGAATCAAAACATTTCTCCCATAAGTAATAATTCCGCGATCACTATACTCTTTTACTTTCTGTTCAAGATACTTTCAACACTACTACATCATACTCACTTAAATAGTCTGTGAATGACTCGCTGTTCTACTCTGTCCTACATTCCATGCCAGAAGTTTCAGTCCTCCCTGAGATAATTCCTAGCGCCTATCGAACGTTGAGCCTGGGGAGGCGATGGTGCGATACCTTCCCTTCCTTCGACGTACAATTTCCTCCCACTGCAGAACATCCTGCTTAGGTTTGACGAATTCCCTAACTAAAGTCTTCCAAGCGTGGTAGACCACCCTGGTCAGCTGAGGACCGATATTATGGCGTTGCCTTCTCAACTCATTTCTCCGAGCGAAGGCTTTCCCGAGCCCAGATTCGCGGCCAGTATAATAGATATACGCGCCTTCCATGTACCTTGTGTTATTTCCCCGTTTTATTTCTAGTTGACGAACGTGATCAAATCGACTCACATCTCTGTCTTGCATTTCAAGTTTGTCGTGCATGAAGGCGTTTTCAGTTTTCTTCCGTACTTTCCCTAGTCCATGAAAAGGTAAATTTAATCTTATCGATCGATGCCATCGCCTAAATGTAAATTTTCTTCTCTCTAAGAACTTAGCTCAGCGGAATTTTATGTGGTATGATGGTCGAGAGGGGCCATCGCACTTCGCCTTTGAAACATTTTGGGCCATAGTGCGAAAACTCGAGGCCATAGTGGGAAGACGCGAAGCGATAACGCGAAGATGCGAAGCGATAATGCGGAGACGCGAAGCGATAACGAAAACGCGAAGCGATAGTGCGAAGGCGCGAAGCGACAAAGTAAAACACGAAGCAATAACGCGACGCGATAATGCGATGTCGCGATACGGCGTGATATCGCGCCATATAGAGCGATATTGCGAAGTGGCGATATTGTGAGAAATATCACAGAAGCTCTAATGATCAAGTGATATTCTATGCAATTGACACTAATTCTTGGAAACCTATCGGCGGCGGTCAGCAGCCGTCATTACGCATTAACGGCCTTCGTTACGCCTTAGAACTCGTCACAAAGCCTTAATGCGCTATCGTAAAGCATCAACACACTATCATAACGCCATAACGCAGAAGTGATTCATCGCACACAGGTGTTGGCCATTGATCTTTGAACCTTGATGGAAGTGACGTCATCGCTGGAAGTGACGTCATCGGGGAAAGTGACGATATGGCGCATGGTGGTCTTCCCATCCGCCCACAAGTACCACCTTAGATGGTAGAGCCACATGTGCCACGACGTCAATTCCGCCGATGAAGTCTCTTCCGATGATGACGTCACTTCCGGCAATGACGTGAATTACATGCTAGCGAGTAAGTCTTTTCCAAAGAAAGAGGAAGTCTTTTACGAAAATGACGTCACTGCCATCAATGTTCAAAGACCAATGGCCAACACATGTGCGCGAAGCCTCACTTCCGTGTTATGGTGTTATGATAGTGTGTTAAGGAGTTACGATAGAGCGTTAAGGCGTTGTGGCAAGCGTTGAAGCGTATCGACGGCCGTTAGTGTGTAGCGATGGGCGTTGACGGTCGCAAATAGGTTTCCAAGAATTAGTGTCAATTTCATAGAATATCAACTGATCATTCAGAGTGCTCCGTGCTGGATAACTTGCAATGCGACCCTACATCAGGAAAAAGGTCATCTATGAACGGTATAGCTTGCTGTCGCTTGAAATAAGGGACGATCCAACGCATAGGTCCAGGATGACGACCAAGCGTCAATGGAAGTGGATATGAGGTTACCACCCACAGAGGTTCTGAAAAATGCGGAAACAGCTGTTTCAGGATATGTTGCGAATATAGTAACCTAGACTGCTCGAAGACGCATAGGGATGGGCCAGAGCGAATTGACCGCCAGCGAACATGGCCGAAGATTGACAAAACACAGGGGTAGTTTGTTCGAGTGTGGATTCTGATTAGAGAAGAGCGAACACACGCATGCCGACTCACCCAGCCTGGGTGTGTTGTGACCAAGGGGATGATAAAATGTGTAAAACTCAAGAGACTTGTTGTTGTTGTGTCATTGTACTAGCCAATCAGAAAAGTACTTTGCACGGAATACACCTGTAAATCTTGCGTGGAATGTCACTACGCTAAGACGGGCGTTGGGAATGCCTCGCTCACTCAACCACTGACTCACTCACCTCTGTAACATACAGGGAGAGTTACTGTACCATCATGCCCTAACCACAAAACCAGCATGCCTGAATTCAGAAGTCTCGTGTCTTGTCTGTATATACTCCAGGCTCTACATACATTTTCTAGTCGTCCCCCTATCGGTTAGTGTATAGTTCGCACCTGAGCGACTCTGCGCTTTCTCTGCTACTGATAACTGATCACGTGGACATCACTCGATTCGTATTCTACCCCACGAGAGCTTCAATGCGAAACCTTACACGCTATATTGGATCGTATACGGATCTGAAATCGCTCAAACACGCCCCTGTACACCGAACATGTCCGATTTCGCTAATATTCCTCGACTGAACATGCGCCATGACGTCACTTGCAGTACAAACCACCCCAAGCGTATTCTATACACCTGGAGTTTTTAGACGATACCCTGCATGCCATATTTGGTCCCAGGATGGTCTCATCTCACCTGAACACACCATGGTGGAAAATGTCTGTCCTGCCGGCAGGCGAGGCGACCGCATATTGTCCTTCACCCCTACGAAGATCTCATAATAAAACATATTCTGATCGACCGTATAGATTTTAAGATTGTAAAAGATTCTTTTTATCGAGCAACTTCTTCAGAAGATCTTTTCTAGTTTGGTAAAAGAAGACTGTATTTTAGGTTATATGAAAGAAATCGCTTTGATGCGTGTGTTGTGTTGATTACTTCTGGATTGCTGGGTTGTCCACTTGTTTTTGTTATAATACTTAGAATTTTGTTTAATCGTCGCTATATAGCTGAAATATTGCTGAACGCGATATTAAACCTTAATTCTCTCTCTCCCGCCTTGTCCTTCGCCCGCTGACAGGAAGCCTGCAGTTTAGTATAAGACAACAGAGGAATGTTGAATATATACCCTTTATTCCTGCCATAATACAAGTGTTATCAATTTCGCAGAAGTCTAGCCAGTTTCTACAAAATATTACTTTTCGTTTCTGTTTATATTTTTCTGAACTGCTTCGCTTCTTCAAAATTAATTTGAAAAATAGCGGTAGTTCATAGTGCTGATTATACAAGCCAGTGAAAATTTTGCTCATTCTACGCCTAATCTGTATATTTTTCTACCTCATAACGCGTCAATACAAATTTCGTACAAGTCCGGTGATAAAGACAAGTATTTTCTGATTCACGTGGTATCTTCAGCCTTTTGAATATCTATTGAAAAGTTCTTCAGATATGGCTTAAATTTGACAGAAATAACACAACAGGCTACCCGACTCGCTTGCCGCTCAGTGCATATACATTTATCGTAGCGTTCGAAAATGCAGTCAGCTAATGTCTGTGGTGGACACATGGACGAATGATATTGTATGGGTCTAAGTAGTATACAAAAACTATTTCGAGGCTCATTGGGTTCAGTGCGCATAAAAATAGGGCGGTTATGGGACGGAGTGCGCATGAGTGTTGTGCGCAGCTATGACGTCACTTCCGGTCTGGATGAATGGGACGTGACCTTGGAGCATGTATTCGTCCGTGGTAATGCGGTCTGGCGGTGATGCGGTCTGCCTCCGCGGACCGAAAGTAGTCCCAAAACCGTGGGCTTTCGTGAGAATGGTCGGCAATCTGTAGGGACCGCTAGTGGGCCGATTGGGTCGAGTGAGGTATCAATATGAAGCATACGTGAGGAGTATGCAACGGGCTGGGTGTGACGTGAAACTCACGTCATTCTGCGCATGCGCAGTGGAGAAAGGGTATGGAAATAGACGTTTTGGGATCTAGGGGAGCCCCTAATGGGCCGATGGAGTTGTATGAGGTATCAAGCCTACATAGTGAAGCCTATGTGAGGGGACATCCGCCTGGACTAGTGTCTCGGTCGTTGTCACCGCAGCGCATGCACAGACAGGGAATTGTGGGAAAAGGGTATGGAAACAGACGTGTTGGTGTTTAGGTGGGCCACTAGCGGGTCGATTGGATCGAGTGAGCTATCAATGTAAAGCATACATGAGGGAGTATCCAACGGGCTGGGTGTGACGTGGAACTGACGTCATTCTCCGCATGCGCAGTAGAGAAAGTGTATGGAAATATACGTTCTGGGGCCTAGGTGGGCCACTAATGGGCCAATTGGGTCGAGTGAGGTATCAATGTGAAGCATTCGTGAGGGAGCATCCACCTGGGCTAGTGTCTCGGCCGTTGTCTACATTCTGCGTAGGCGCAAACAGGGAATTGTGGAAAAGGGTTATGGAAATATACGTTTTGGGGTCTGGTGAGCCCCTAATGGGCCGATGGAGTCGAGTGAGGTATCCATGTGAAGCATTCGTGAAGGAGCATTCGTGCAGGAGCATCCGCCTGGACTAGTGCGTCGTTCGTTTTCGACGTTCTGCGCATGCGCAGACAGGGGATTGTGGGAAAAGCGTATGGAAATAGACGTGTTGGGGTCTAGGTGGGCCACTAGTGGGCCGATTGGATCGAGTGAGGTATCAATGTGAAGCATATGTGAGGGGGCATCCGCCTGCACTAGTGTGTCGTTCGTGTTCAACATTCTGCGCGTGCGCAAACAGAGAATTGTGGGAATACTGTATGGAAATAGACGTTTTGGTGTCTTGGTGGACCACTATTGGAGTCGTATGAGGTACCAATGTGAAGCATTCGTGAAGGAGCATCCGACGGGGTGTGTAAGACGTGGATCCGGAACGAAACCGTGAAATTTTTTGAAAAGTACCGGGTAGGTCTGTATATAGGCTCATACAGTCCCATACTGGCTATATGGCAGAGGGGTGGTCAATTTTCTTGGTGGGCTTTATTATGGCTTGTGGGGCCTCGTTTTTCTCGTCAAAAACCGATCCATTCAAAGCCCGTTCCTTCTCATTCACCAAACGCTATATAGACGATCTTCTCGCTGTGGATAATCGCTATATAAATGACGCAGTGAAGGATATATATCCACCTTCACTGGATTTGAAGGAAACTACAGATAGCCCTACAGGCACATCTTATTTAGATCTTTACCTCTATAAAAATGAAGCGGGCATTCTCTCTCGTCGACTTTATGACAAAAGAGATGATTACAATTTCGACATCGTAAACTATCCCTTTCTGGACAGTAATATTCCAGTGGGACCTGCATATGGCGTATACATATCTCGCTTAGTAGCATTTGCTAGATCCTGTGTTAAATGTGACGATTTTAATCAACGTCACAAAACATTGTTGCAGAAACTTATAAAACAGGGCTATTCCACCAAGCGCCTCCACTCAAAGTTTCTCAAATTTGGCGATACATATCGCATGCTGATAGCAAAATACGAACGTAGCGTGCAAGATCTATGGCGCTACGTTTCGTAACTTGTGTCTAATTCCGCTTAACCCGGGGCTAGGGGCCGTATGAACCCATGTACTTCAAGATCCTCATGGTACTCATATGAACAGTCACAATCAAAGCGTGACTGAGATACATCATTTTTAGATGACGACTCTATAACGAATATTATGGATTAAGAATACTGATCAGCGATACGGATTTGATATTTTGGAACATCATGATGTCTTGCCGGCATCATTGAAAACTGTTGACCGCTTCTCTCTTGCAGGAAACAAGCCTATGTTTATGTATACTTTTGTCTTTTTGAATTTGGTGCTAATACTGTTATATGGAAATGGAATAGGTCTTTGGATTATGGACGCGGATATTCTCTAATGGACGACGGCTGGATTATGAATGACGGACTAGACGCTTGTAATTTAGAACACAATCGGAAGGGTCCCGGAGCGAAGCTGTGAAATTTTTGGAAAAAGTTCACCGAGGCTTGTATATAGCCCATATAGCTCCATACTGGCTATATGGGGGAGGGGGTCAATTTTTTTTCGTGGGCTTTACTATGGCCTGTGGGGTCTCGTTTTTCTCACCTCACCAAGAAAATCACAATGGGAATGGTCCCGGAGCGAAGCGGTGGAATTTTTGGAAAAGTACCGGGTAGGCCTGTATAATAGCCCCATATAGCTCCAGACTGGCTATATGGGGGAGGGGGGGGGTCAATTTTTTTGGTGGGCTTTACTATGGCTTGTGGGAGTCTCGTTTTTCTCGCCTCGCCTAAAAAATCACATTGGGAAGGGTCCAGGAGCGAAGCGGTGGAATTTTTGGAAAAGTACCGGGTAGGTCTGTATATAAGCCCATATAGCTCCATACTGGCTATATGGGGGGATTGATGGTCAAATTTTTTTTTATGGGTTTTACTATGCGTTGTGGGGTCTTGTTTTTCACGTCTCGTCATTTAGAGCACGATGGGAAGGGTCCCGGGGCGAAACGGTGAAATATTTGGAAAAGTACCGAGTAGGCCTGTATATTACAAGCGTCTAGTCCATATATACAAGTCCATATATACAAGTCTGTATATAGCCCCATATAAGCTCCATACTGGCTACCGTCGTGATATGACTGAAAAAATGTTGAAAACGACGTTAAACCCTATTCACTCACTCATTCCATACTGCCTATGGGGGTATAGGTCCAACCTGGGCAATTCACACACCTTCATTGTTGTATGGGTTGTTTGGACTTGTTTTTCACGTCTCGTCATTTAGAACACGATGGGATGGGTTCCGGAGCGAAACGGTGAATTTTTTGGAAAATTTCACCGAGGCCTGTGTAGGTCCATATAGCTCCATACTGGTTATGGGGGTATAGGTCCAACCTGGGAAATTCACACACGTTCATTGTGATATGGGTTGATTGGACTTGTTTTTCACGTCTCGTCATTTAGAACACGGTGGGAAGGGTCTCGAAGCGAAACGGTGACATTTCCGGAAAAAGTTCACGGAGGCCTGGGTAAGCCCGTAGGCTTATACTACATGGCTATGGGGTATAGGTCCATACGGTGTTGACGTTTTAGGGTCTTGGTGAGCCCCTAATAATCCTATGGTGTCGTATGAGGTCTTGTTTTCAAGCTCTTGTGGAGGAACATCCGACTAGACTAATGGTTCGTCCGTTTTCTATAGTCTGCGCATGCGCAGTCCAGCCGCAGTATAGAAACAGGCATTTTGGGGGGTATGTGGGGATGTTCTTGGGGTAGAGATGGACCGCTGTGGGTCCGAATGGATCGTGCAAGGTGTCAAAGTTAAGCTTGTGTGGGGTAGGGTCAGAATGGCGTGTCTTTAAGTGCAAGTCGCGTTAATCTGCGCATGCGCAGTTGGTTATATTAAGTAAAGTGGTCATTTTGGGGCAGTACAGGAAGGTATTTGGGGTAGCGATGGACCATCTTTGGTCCGAATGCGTCCTGGGAGGTGTCGTTTTGTAGCTCTCGGGGTATAGACCCCGGGGGTTGTCTACAGCATCTGTGACGTCGTTGGTGACGTCATCAGTACGAGTAGTAGCGAAAGTGGGCATTTTGGGGCAGTGAAGGATGGTATTTGGTGTAGATATGGACCATCCTTGGTCCGAATGCGTCGTGGGAGGTGTCATGTTGTAGCTCTCGGGGTGTACATCCCGATTTGAGGCATGTCCGCAGCATCTGTGACGTCATCGGTGAAGTCCTCAGTACGAGTAGTAGCGAAAGCGGGTATTTTGGGTCAGTGAAGGAAGGTATTTGGTGTAGAGATGGACCATCCTTGGTCCGAATGCGTCGTGTGAGGTGTCATCTTGATGCAACGCCCATCAAAACCAAACTCAATGCTTCAACGCCCTGGTGAAACAGCTCCGAAGATTTGATTTTCTAGATATTCCATGGAATTGTCACTAATTCTTCGAAATGCTGTGACGTCCGTCGTTACGCCTTAACAGACCGCAGAGAGAACAACAACAGCAACAACAAGGATGACACATGAGAGAACAATAAAAACAGTTTTTTTTTCATATAGTTTATTCTCCCCAATGTTACATCATACCCACGCGGAAGACTCTCCAGAAGACTCTTGTCCAATCAGAGGCCACCATTTGCATCTGTCATATTCGATCCTGTCCGTTAGATGTAATCTTGTCCAATCAGAAGTCTCCATTTCAGAATTCCATATTCGGCCATGTTCGCTCTGAACCGTTTGTTCTAATCATCGTCGGGCAGGCCAGGATACCGTTGAGGCCACATATCCTCAGATAGTTGTTAAAAGTATCGGCCTGTCTCCTTATGCTGCAGTACATAACCAAACGCCAGATTTAATTTGAAGGACGTAGCTTGGTCATTGAAGAATGCTTTCACGTAGCTACGTAGACGGGCGAGGTGGGTCAGTCGGATTGTAGATATCTTGAATAGGGCGATGACGGTGGAAACATTGCCGTATCATGGGCCAATGGTGCCGATAGATGTCACTCACTGGATGGGCGTCCTGTAAGAGATGGCTAGGAACATTTATGGGCTCGTCTAGAAAATGTTCGATGTTATCAGGCGTATGACTCGAAACCGTAACGCTGGAGTCCGGTTGGATATCCAGGCTCTTCTGAACTGTGGGTATAGGCGGGCTCTCCGTGATCGCATCACCAGTGGCATTCGTCTCCCCGGGCTCATCTTCACTGGGCCTGACCCGCCTCGGTGCCTCTTTAATGGGTAGTTGTCGCCTAAACCGGCCACTTCCGCTTCCGTTCACGTGACCGGAACTGACCTTTGGCCCCTGCGCGCGCTGACAAAACAATACCGAATAAAAATTGCGCGCAGGGGCCAAAGGTCAGTCCCGGTCACGTGAACGGAAGCGGAAGTGACCTCACAGACGTCATATGCAAATTATTGAGGTCGACAGGTACGGGTGCACCAGTTATGTGTGTGTGCGCCTGCGTACGATGACGTCACTTCCGAGCATCGCAGGGGTGAAAGGTTACTTCCGGACTATAGGAACACTTGTGAACATGTAGATCTTTCTTCCTCTCATCTGTCTGTATCATGGCACACGGCGAGACACACACACATACCTACACACAGACGTATACAAACACACATGCATACACACACGCACACACACACGCACACTCGCAAGCACACACACACGCATACACACACAGACGCATACACACACACACGCTTACACGCACACACATATACACAGGGGCCTAAACACACATGCATACACACAATATGACTGACTATTCACATGCAGGATATGAGAGCTTCTGAACCTGGGCCTGATAAAAGTCCGGGATGGTGGAACATTCGTGAACATTCGGGTACTTTTACATCCGGGTTCTTGTACATCCGCGCATGCATCCGGGTACTTCCATGTAGGTTTATAAAAGCCGGAATTTTTACGGCATTCATCATTTCCAGATCCACAGCCGATATCTTCCCCTGCACAACTTGCCTGCAGCCATTTACTCGTCTAGACAATTTACGTCGCCACGAGACCGCCGCCCACAACGATGCACGGTATACTTGTATAACCTGCGCACGGTCATTTAATCGGGAAGATGCTTTACTGCGCCACGAAAGCTCACTCCACGAGAGCGCGACGGAATAATGTAATCAATGTGGACAACTACCCACTAAAGAGGCAGCCAGGAGGGTCAGGCCCAGTGAAGATGAGCCCGGGGAGACGAATGTCACTGGTGATGCGATCACGGAGAGCCCGCCTATACCAACAGTTCAGAAGAGCCTGGATATCCAACCGGACTCCAGCGTTACGGTTTCGAGTCATACGCCTGACAACATCTAACATTTTCTAGACGAGCCCATAAATGTTCCTAGCGATCTCTTACAGGACGCCCATCCAGTGAGTGACATCTATCGGCGCCATTGGCCCATGATACGGCACTGTTTCCACCGTCATCGCCCTATTCAAGATTTCCGACTGACCCACCTCGCCCGTCTACGCAGCTACGTGGAAGCATTCTTCAATGACTAAGCTACGTCCTTCAAATTAAATCTGGCGTTTGGTTATGTACTGCAGCATAAGGAGACAGGCCAAGTCCGATACTTTTACCCGAGCAGTAACATCCGGGTATTTGACCAACCGTTTACCATCATTACCCGGGCGTCGCTACAGCCCGTGCTGGACCAAGTGGACCAGTTGGATGGGCCTATGATCAGCGCCCCAACTTCCAATGGCTCGTAGAGAGGGTGACCAATGTTACGTTCTTCGTGACCAAATTACGAAAGCTTCCCATCGGGTGAATGTATTCATCCATGCACTGATAAATACTCATAATGCGCAAACAACTATCTGAGGATATGTTGTCTCAACGGTATCCGGGCTTGCCCGACGATTATTAGAACAAACGGTTCAGAGCGAACATGGCCGAAGATGGAACTTCATGAAATGGAGACTTCTGATTGCACAAGAATACATCTAACGGACAGGAACGAATATGACAGATGCAAATGGTGGCCTCTGATTGGACAAGAGTCTTCTTGAATTGTAAACATACCCAACGCGGCTCCCCCAGCGTGGGTATGATGTAACATTGGGGAGAATAAACTATATGAAAAAACTTCTTCTTGTTGTTCTCTCATGTGTCATCCTTGTTGTTGTTCTTCTTCTCCCTCCGGTCTGTTAAGGCGTAAAGACGGGACGTCACTGCATTTCGAAGAAATAGTGACAATTCCATGAAATTTCTAGAAGATCAGAGCTTCTGAGCTATTTCACCAGGGCGTTGAAGCATTAAGCTTGGTGTTGGCGGGCGTTGCTACAAGATGACACCTCACACGACGCATTCGGACCAAGTATGGTCCATCTCTACACCAAATACCTTCCTTCACTACCCCAAAATACCCGCTTTCGCTACTACTCGTACTGATGACGTCACCGATGACGTCACAGATGCTTCGGACATGCCTCAAATCGGGGTGTACACCACGAGGGCTACAAAATGACTCCTCCCACGACGCATTCGGACCAAGGGTGGTCCATCTCTACACCAAATACCATCCTTCACTGCCCCAAAATCCCCGCTTTCGCTACTACTCGTACTGATGACGTAACCAACGACGTCACAGATGCTGTGGATAGCCCTTAAATCGGGCTCTACACCCTGAGAGCTACAAGATGACACCTGCCAGGCCGCATTCGGACCAAGGATGGTCCATCTCTATCCCAAATACCTGTACTGCCCCAAAATGAACACTTTACTTACTACAACCAACTGCGCATGCGCAGATTAACGCGACTTGCACTTAAAAACACGCCATTCTGACTCTACCCCACACAAGCTTCACTTTGACACCTTGCACGACCGATTCGGACCCATAGCGGTCCATCTCTACCCCAAGCACACCCCCACATATCCCCCAAAATGCTTGCTTTCTATACTACGGCCAGACTGCGCATGCGCCGACTATTGAGAACGGACGAACCATTAGTCTAGTCGGATGCTCCTCCACGAGAACTTCAAAACAAGACCTCA
The DNA here is from genome assembly GCA_036873755.1 of Hanleya hanleyi. Lineage (NCBI taxonomy): Eukaryota > Metazoa > Mollusca > Polyplacophora > Lepidopleurida > Hanleyidae > Hanleya > Hanleya hanleyi. Next base: position 28,368 of record JAVTVY010002261.1, read on the forward strand.
TACGACACCATAGGATCATTAGGGGCTCACCTACATCCCAAAACGTCGACCCCGTATGGACCTATACCCCATAGCCATGCAGTATAGGTCTACGGGCTTACCCAGGCCTCGGTGAACTTTTTCCAAAAATTTCACCGTTTCGCTTCGAGACCCTTCCCATCGTGTCCTAAATGACGAGACATGAAAAACAAGTCCAAACAACCCATATCACAATGAACGTGTGTGAATTTCCCAGGTTGGACCTATACCCCCATAGCCAGGATGGAGCTTATATGGGGTTATATACAGGCCTACCCGGTATTTTTCCAAAAAATTCACCGTTTCACTCCGGGACCCTTCCCATCGTGTTCTAAATGACGAGACGTGAAAAACAAGGCCCCACTACCCATAGTAAAACCCACAAAAAAAATTGACCACCCCTCCCCCCATATAGCCAGTACCCGGTACTTTTCCAACAATTTCACCGCTTCGCTCCGGGATCCTTCCCATTGTGACGAGAATTACGAGACCCCACAAGCCATAGTAAAGCCCACGAAAAAAAAATGACCACCCCTCCCCCCATATAGCCGGTATGGGGCTATGTGGGGCTATATACTGGCCTCGTTGAACTTATTCCAAACATTTCACCGTTTCGCTTCGGGACCCTTCCCATCGTCTTCTAAATGACGAGACGAGAAACACGAGACCCCACAAGCCATAGTAAAGCCCGCGAAAATTTTTGACAACCCCTCCGCCCATATAGCCAGTATGGGACTATATGAGCCTATATACAGACCTACCCGGTACTTTTCCAAAAATTCACCGTTTCGCTCCGGATCCACGTCTTACCACCCCGTCGGATGCTCCTTCACGATTGCTTCACAGTGATACCTCATACGACTCCATATGACCAATAATGGCCCACCAAGACCCTAAAACGTCTATTTCCATACACTTTTCCCACAAGTGCCTGTTTGCGCATGCGCAGAATGTTGAACACGAACGACACACTAGCGCAGGCGGATGCCCCCTCACATATGCTTCACATTAATACCTCACTCGATCCAATCGGTCCACTAGTGGCCCACCTAGATCCCAAAACGTCTATTTCCATACGCTTTTCCCACAATTCCCTGTCTGCGCATGCGCATAATGTGGACAACGGCCGAGGCACTAGCCCAGATGCATGCTCCTTGACGAATGCTTCACATTGATACCTCACTCGATCCAATCGGCCCACTAGTCGCCCACCTAAACCCCAACACGTCTGTTTCCATACCCTTTTCCCACAATTCCCTGTCTGCGCATGTGCACAATGTTGACAACGACCGAGACACTAGTCATGGTGGATGCCCCCTCACATAGGCTTCACATTGATACCTCATACAACTCCATCGGCCCATTACGGGCTCCTCTAGATCCCAAAACGTCTATTTCCATACCCTTTCTCCACTGCGCATGCTGCAGGATGACGTCAGTTCGACGTCACACCCAGCCCGTTGGATACTCCCTCACGTGTGCTTCATATTGATACCTCACTCCACCCAATCGGTCCACTAGCGGTCTCTAAAGATTGCCCAACATTCTCACGAAAACCCACGGTCTTGGGACTACATTCGGTCCGCGGAGGCAGACCGCATCACCGCCAGACCGCATCACCACGGAGGAATACATGCTCCAAGGTCACGTCCCATTCATCCAGACCAGAAGTGACGTTATAGCTGCGCACAACACTCCTGCGCACACCGCCCCATAACCGCCCATTTTTATCGCACTGAACCCAATGAGCCTCGAAATAGTTTTTGTATACTACTTAGATCAATACAATATAATTCGTCCATGTGTCCACCACAGACATTAGCTGACTGCATTTTCGAACGCGACGATACATGTATATGCACTGAGCGGCAAGCGAGTCGGGTAGCCTGTTGTGTGATTTCTGTCAAATTTAAGCCATATCTGAAGAACTTTTCAATAGATATTCTAAAGGCTGAAGATACCACGTGAATCAGAAAATACTTGTCTTTATCACCGGACTTGTACGAAATTTGTATTGACGCGTTATGAGGTAGAAAAATATACAGATTAGGCGTAGAATGAGCAAAATTTTCACTTGCTTGTAAAACCAGCACTATGAACTACCGCTATTTTTCAAATTAATTTTGAAGAAGCGAAGCAGTTCAGAAAAATATAAACAGAAACGCCAGACCGCATCACCACGGAGGAATACATGCCCCCAAGGTCACGCCCATTCATCCAGACCGGAAGTGACGCATAACACTCCTGCGCACACCGCCCCATAACCGCCCCATTTTTTTCTGCGCATGCGCACTGAACCCAATGATCCTCGAAATAGCCTTAGTATACTACTGGTCTATAACTACCGGTATATTGAATTTATTATCGTCAGTATTTTCATCCATCTAAATGTTGAACAATCAATAAGGAAATATGGCATGCAAGAATTTAAAACTGTGAAAGGAGGGATACTCGCTTAAATACTGGCAGCCCGATAGTGATACTAAAGTCTGTCCATTTCAATTAGTCGTCTACTTTGAAGCTGGTCAAAAATCAGTAGTTAACTCTTCATAATTTTTTTTTTTTTTTGCAGCGTGTAGAACTAACTGAACTCCACAAAATTATTACCATTTCTCCGTGTTATCGATGATATATCACGCTTGAAATAACTTTGTAATTCTCCCCATATAAAAACTTCAGTACATTTGTTCCATGTACCGGGCCTCAATTACAGTGGGAGAATTTTTCATGTATTCATATCACTGGCACAAAGGTCATTGATTCCCTGTTAAGTAATAACCGGCTGTCCGTTGGATAAACCGCACACACCTCTATATATGACCTTACACGGCATTGTTGATCTTTGTGCTAGTAAACACGTATGCAATATGACGTCTGCCAATGTCATTGAGTCCCGGTACATGAATCAACTGTACTGTGGTTTTATATGGAGAGAATTACAAAGTTATTTCAAGCGTGATATGATATCTATATCACGAAGAAATGGTAGTTATTTTGTAGAATTCAATTAGTTCTACACGCTGCAGAAAAGGAAATTCATGCAAACTTATCTACTGATTTTTGACAAGCTCCTAAGTAGACGACTAATTAAAATGGGCAGACTATAGCATAAATGCGGACGGAAAAGTTTTGGCCAATTGCTGGACATACAAAATCAACCATTATCTTAATCACTAATGAGAAATATATAATATTGCGATAACCAAAACGTGTTGTTTGTATGCCCGCTGATAATTCGGGCTTCGGTAAACTGATTATTCCCGTCATATTGCCCCTTTGTGACGGAGGGATGCAGGAAAGATTTGTAGCTTTGTGTAATATAGCTTGGAACACAGGGGTACAGACGTAATTATATTCAAAGTAATTAAAACGTTCTCTGAGCTGTTAATATGGAAGAAATGCTACGGAAAGCTCAGTTTATCCGGGGACGTGAATCACTTAGCTGATTGATTGATGCGGTTTGATCGACCGCTGATGTTACTTATTTCGAACAATGGCATGCATGGTTGACAGCATACCTATATACCAACAATGAGCTTAGAAAAGGAGACAGTACCCAACTCGCCGCTTACTAGCGGGTATTCGTATTTTAATCGCAACATTTAATGACTCAATCGATTTCAAGATAAGTTGTAATAAAATGAAAGAACAGCTTAAATTAGAAAGATTAAATACTTTAATAATCACAATCTCTTGATCACAACAAATGATTTGACTAAACTCGATCGCCACCTGTCAAGCGATAAGACCAACAATCACCGAAACTGAGACGACCTCTAACTAACTACACTGTGCAGATTGGTACCAGATTGGTGCAGTGAATAAAATTACAATTAACCACTTGGAACCATCAGTAATATCTGTATTGCGTACCTTAATTACCTCAACTATACTGAAAAACAACCCCCCAGATCCATTTATGTGTATCTGTGGAGCAGTGGTCTCAAAATTACACAGAAGCAAAAGAGGACTAGAATCAGCCGGAGTGCAGCCATGGATGCCCGGAGGAGATTTACAGTAACCAATGAAGGAGTTATCTCCCAATAACAGTTTTCCGGGTGGTGTTATCAGCCATTAAAAGTAGCGGAAATATTGAGGATTACCGAACCCATCATACCCCTCGGCTGCGCATGCAGGACATGAGGCCGGGGGGGGGTATTTGGCTTAATGTCACACTCGAGTTTGTTTCACTTATATGGTGACAGTCAGTTTGGTTGGTGGAGGAAGCCGAAGTACCCAGAGAGAATCACCTCCCTTCGGCAAGTAACTGACAAACTTTCACACATGGACCAGCTGGATTCGAACCCGTGCCCGATGTCGTTTCCGGTACAAACCATTCACATCGTAGTCTACTATTAGAGCGCCTCAATATGACATCCTATACGACCCATGTAGACCAGGTAGGGCTCGCCTAAACGCCTTTGACGGACATTTTTACATACAGAGGTGTAAAATCCGTGTTTTCGCTTTTTTTTCATGAAAATTCTAGTTTTGCATCTACCAAACCCATCACTTCACAAACCTCTTCGAGCGCTTCAAGTCGAGACACTGCGCCGCCCCTTAGGACCAATATTGGCCAACCTAGATCAATTTGACGGAGGTTTCCGTCATTCCACATGTTCGTGTGTAAATTCCGTGTTTCCCCATTTCATTTTTTCAAGAAAAATGTTATTTTTTATATCTACCCAGCTTATGTACGGCTCATAGCGTTGGACACACCGGTTCTCGTCAGATCACAGAAGTTAAGCAACGCTAAGCTCGGTCAATACTTGGATGGGTGACCGGGTACTTTGCTGCTGGGCTGATCAGTGTCCAGGGTAATATGAAGTGAGGGCGAAAATAGTTGCTACGCTAATGTCTCGCCAGTGGTGACATCTTGGGAAGTTAAAAGTACTCACAGTCGATTAGAGACCGCTATATAAATTCTCTCACGGTAGCACATCGCACACACCTGGTCAGAAAAGAGACGGGTCTATATGTACAGTCAAGAGGGGTCACTGCACTGTAAATAAGTTACTTGCACAGTTTGCACAGCACCCGGGCCTCGACTGCTACTGACCCTGACTCGACCACCTAGTAAGCGGCGGGGTTACTGCAAGCTTCTAAATACCTCCGTAAGAGGGTGCTCCTGGTCGGAAAGGAGGAACGTCCAGAACAACAACAACAATATAGCATCACACGAAGTGCCCTGTCCACAGCACACAAGGTCCAACTTGGCAAGGTCAACTCACATACTCACATTTTTCCCACCACCGAACAATAAATACCAGATCAGCCGATACTACACATCTCTTAAATACTGTATCCAAGGATGATAACACGTATTTCCTCGTGGGAAACGAGTGATTGTGCCATCATACGTGTTAAATTTATTTCGTGACGGAATGACAAAAAAATCGTGAAGGGGTCACGGTTGTGCATTTCAAATCTTCTCGGTAGAAGAGCTTTATTTATTGCATATTTTTCCACAAAAATAAATCCAGCATAAATTTATCACTTCTAGTTTTTGTCCAATGTATATAGTTCCTGGCAAACGCATATGTTTGTTGCAGATTTTTCTAAATGGTATGCCGTTCAGTAGAATGGGATTGCTATTCCTTGAGAATTTCGAATTATCCGAGTCGATCAGGTTTGTAAATCTTGGAAAAAAAAAGTTTCGCTCAAAACACTTCTTCTGTGTTATTGGTGGGTTCCCGGGGATTGTAGGGAAGGGATTTGCAACACAGCATGCTGAAATGCATAAATATATATTTTCATCAGTGCTATTCCCCAAGTAGATTAGATATATTTATCAGAATATTTGAAATCAGTGATCATTTAGAAATATTGTAGAATTATTCCATTGGTCGCTTGCATCAAGTCGCGGGTGTTTGCCAAGTTAATTAGCTAAGGGGGAATCGTCAACTATATAGCGCACAAGGTTGCTCACTTTCTACGACCTTCTCTTGATCATCTGCATACATTTTTACAGAAATTAGCCCACCTCTATATTTCACCACATATTTTATTCTTTAGAGGCCCAAAGATTCTCGTAATCCATCAAATGTGGGCCGTAAATCGTCCAAACACGCTGAATGTTAGTGCCCACAATTACCGTCACAACTTCGGCCGAATTCTGCAATCTCCATTCTATTGCAGTGCAGATATCGCTCCGGGCGACACTGTGCTGCGATAAATCTTATAGGCTATTTCTGGCCCAGTCAGGTATAATGGCCAATCAATGTTCTCCGGAAGTCAAGTCCTGATAATAATCTTGGACCCCAAAACGTCAGTGGAGTGTTGTGACCTAAATATACCCCGTGGTGTGCCTGTCTTAGCGTATATTTGTGGATTAATATATCTATAGTTTTTATCGATATGTATTCCAACGTTACAATTCAGGATTGACGTGGAATTATTCTAACTAGGTTCACATTATGGTCTAAAATGAGTATATTTAATATATTTTATTCATTTGTATATAGTTTTCAAACAGTTTACACTCTAGTTTCTTGCGAGAGAGAAGCGGTCAACACTTTTCAATGATGCCGGCAAGACATTCTGATGTTCCAATAATATCAAATCCGTATCGCTGATCAATATTCTTAATCCATAATATTTGTTAATTCCTCATCTAGAGAATGATGTATCTCATTCACGGTTTGATTGTGTCTGTTCATATGAACACCATGAGGATCTTGAAGTACATGGGTTCATACGGTCCCTATACCCGGGTTAATTAGACACAAGTTACGGAACGTAACACCATAGATCTTGCACGCTACGCCAAATTTGAAAAACTTTGAGGCGGCGCTTGGTGATATAGCCCTGTTTTATAAGTTTCTGCAACAATGTTTTGTGACGATCTTTTGTGCGGGAACGAAGATGTTAATTAAGCTTGATGGAAGGTTGATGGAAGGTTAGAACTATGTGGGCAAACCACTAAATATATTACCATCGCGAATTGACAGTACTCTGCATACAGGCGATAATAATATATAGAACGATAACA
>JAVTVY010002262.1:0-32727 GCA_036873755.1 Hanleya hanleyi
GGTCTTTTGTTCAAAGTAAATACTGACCATCCTCTCCCAAAAACAAGAACCGTTTGCCTTCGAATTTGCCGGTCACGTGAACATTCTCAGAATCTTCTCGCGGAGTGAGATATGTAGAAACAGTATGTGAAGCGACTGAAGAAAACCAGGAAATGTAAAATGGATATGTTTCATTCGATTTATATTGTATATTTAGAGTTAAAATATACGATTTCTGATTAAATAATTCCTTTCAATGATGTTTAACAACGACTTTGTTCCTTAATCTTTATTCTTATCTAGAATTATATTAGGCGGACTATCTTTTTTCGTATCTACGAAGCGGCCATTGAAAACATTGACGCAGTTTTCGGTAAAAATATTTCACTTTTATTAAATTTAGAGGTAAATGATAAATAGATCATCATGATTGTGTGATCCGCGACGGGCTCGGCTGATACCACAGTCCAACCTCAGACAACTCGATGTTGACACAACGTCGCGGATCACACACTATCATGAAAATCTCTAATTATTGCGCGGTACACTTGAAATACTGGTATATAAACAGTTTATATGATCCTGGCACTCTATCTGTAATTTTTATCTGGGGATATGGTCAGATAGCAGTGCCTAAAGTGCGTGTGGGGGGGGGGGAGGCAGTGGAAAGATATTCCCCAAATCAAAAGGGGACCCCCCCAATCAAAAGGGGACCCGGCCCCCCTAAATCAAAAGAGGGGGATCTACTCCCTCCCCCCCCGCCCTGGTTCAGACGCCATCGAGTCAACAGATGTTTTGCAGGCAAAAGTATACCAGCCAAACACGGTATCTTCTAAAACTCATTCCGTTAAGATTTATTCATTGATCAGTGCATATAGTTCCTGTAAGACGAAGTGACGTGAATTTACGGGATTTCCAATAGTAGCAAATGGGGAAGTGGTCGGACATTGTTCCATATGCTAACATGTGAAGTCCCGTTCAAAAGCGGGATCTCCCCTTACATGAACTATATACCCCAAAGGGCACCTCACTGAGGCGAGTGGAAGGTTAAAACTACATAAAACAAAAAAACAAAAAGCATTTATGACAATATTAGCTCAGATGTAGAATACATTCCTATCATCAATTAAGATTGTGGGAATAGTAAAGAATCCGAGCCATAGTAAGCCCTCAATGATGTTCACCTAGTTAGGAGTCAAAAATGAAATTTTAGAACAAGAAACTTTCATGCTCAAGTTTTCATGCTTTCATGCCTGCCATCAGAGGTTTGTGTGTGGCTGTGTTTGCTCTGATGGACCTATACTCACAACATTTTGGCTGCTACTGATGTCTATACAGTTTGATCAATCTTCCTATGTCTGGTCATTTCTTGGCGTTCAACCGTTTACAACAAAATTAAGAGCAAAAATAGACGACGTTCAACCAACATTTTCCGAAATGTGCGCGCCACAACAACAGGCTCAATTCAAGGGTAGTAAAAAATAATCACCGACGAATCTCACGAAACGCGGACTATTGAAGCAATCGTCCACAGGGTGCATTGACGCATGACACTCTGTGGTTTAATCTCCCTCTCCAGGCTCTCATTTGCAAATTGTCCGGTAATGCGTCAGTCAGTCAGTCCATCCGAATCCTTTCTATGGTTGGCCATCCCTGCCAAAAGTCGTCATTTTATACCATGGTATAAAATAATTATAGAATTCCTGTAAATATTTTGTACCAGAGTATAAAATACCAACCCTGCCATAATTCGTATTTACATGATGCCTATAATTATTTTGTACCATGGTATAAAACCGCCAAGCCTGGCACTTTTCGTATTTACAGGATGCTTGTAAATAATATATATATACCAAGGTATAAAATCGCCAAGCCTGCCACAATTCGTATTTACAGGATTCCTATAAATAAAATATACCATGGTACAAATTAATTTAGCCGTAAGTCGTAAATAACTCAATGTCTTATCAAGAATATTAAATATGATCAATGATTAAACTTTTCAAAATCCTCACTCAGCCGGCTTTGCTCTATACGCACCATTTGATTTTCTTGAGAGGGAGGCATCCTCGTTTTTTTTTAAATAAAAAGGATTATTAGGTATAACAAAAATATATTGGGTGTGCACTTTCTACCCCTCTCCATTTTGTGGTACACCCCAAATCGCCCAGGTAAGATGGTGTTAATTAATACACTAATCTTTCTACCATGTATACTTTATCATCATATGAGCCGAGTTAACAAGTCCTTTAGTCCACACTGCATATATCTTGTCACCATATCTAATCCTCTATCTCATAACACAACTCTTTGTTCCGTGAGCTGAGGTGGCGTGGCTGGAAAGTGTTTACACAGCCTTATGTATACACAAGTTAACATCTATTTCTTGGTTAAACTATAGTAAATACGTTGTAATTGATGTTTATGTCGCGATGTCTGTTCTGCACTCTCAACAGCTGCATGCAATTGGACGGTGGGATTGGCGACCGGAGCCTCGAGGGATCTGTCCTCTTCCGGGTACATTGCCCGCTAAATCGAGAGAGGGGAAGGAGCCTAAAGCTCGGTACCAATTTTGCAAAATCTCATATCATTGATGGAAAGAAACAGGAAGCCAAATTTTACGATTTACGGGTAAATTAATTTGTACTATGGTATGAATTATTTACAGGCATCCTGTAAATACGAATTGTTGCAGGCTTGTCGATTTTATACCATGGTACAAAATAATCATAGGCATCCTGTAAATACGAATTGTGGCAGGATTTATGATTTTATATATGGTATATATTATTTACAGGCATCCTGTAAATACGAATTGTGGCAGGCATGGCGATTTTATACCATTATACAAAACAATTATACGCATCCTGTAAATACGAATTATGGTAAGCTTGTCATCTTGTACCATGGTACAAAATATTTACATCCTATAAATATTTTATGCCATTGTATAAAATGAAGAATTGTGGCAGGGATGGCCAGCCATAACCTTCGTCGACAAAATAAGGAGAATCGTTGACTTTAGAACCTTGATTTTTGGCATGATCGTGCATTAGGAGCTGGTCTACTTTTGAGGAAATCTAGGGACTATTGCAGGCATTTTTGGGGGACTACCGCGAAACCGGAAACCCGCGAAACCGCAAGAAAACATTCTGCCCAAAACAAATGCGCAGTGGGTGTAAACCATGCTAAAATGGCGACCCGCATGGATTTCGTCAAGAAGCACGAGGCGGGTGTGAAAATTTCTCTTCACCAGCTGTACACAGGAAATAATTATTTCTTTGATAAATAATAAAAGTAAGTCCATTAGATTGATTTTAAGCCTCCTACGGCCATGGAAATGGTCAGTCTTAGGTCATGGTACACACTTAAATTATATCAAACCCACTTCGTAGGTTGTGTGACGTTAGTCACACTACTCATGTATGAGAAATATTCAACCAATTATCCTACTATTCAAAGAAAGCAATATTAGGCTTACAATAAATGGTAAGATTGGCAACATCAAGTCAAAAATAGCCTAGTTATCACTGAATAAAAATATTTTCCACAGTGTATCCCATGTTAAGATGCAGAAAATACTAACCACAATTTGAAGTCGAGGATCCCGCGTCAATACACCTGTTGGTGCACCGGGCAACTGTCTTATCTAACTATTAATATGGAAAAGGCATTTTGATCAAGAGAGTGCAAGAATTAGAATTGAGAAATAATTGTCATACATAAGTAGTGTGACTAACGTCACAGGGACTACGAAGTGAGGGAGATGACTTGTGGGTCCAAGCGTAATGTCATAGGTCACCTAGATTACTTGGGGGTCCAAGCGTAATGTTAAAGGTCACCTAAGTAAATCATTTTTTCATGAAAAGTAAGTCAGCTCAGAACTTGCTGGTAACAGTCCCCTAAAGCACGTTCATGCCAAAAATCAAGATTCTATTGTCAACGGTTCTCCTTATTTTGCCGACGAAAGGATTCGGATGGGCTGACTGACTGACTCATTACCGGACAAGTCGCAAATGAGAGCATACTTCGTAGGAAAAACACTGGAACTATGAACAATAGTCATCAAGCACTGATAATTGACATCATTTGTACTGTAAAATCTAAAATATACAGTATATATATACTAACGATTCATGAAGTGATTACCACCGTAGGCCCTACACAGACAGCTGTCTTTCTTAGCCTCTTCAGTGAACGCTTGGAATTGAGCTATTTTGTCCGCCGGGGTTCTCGGGAATTCTGTAAATGCTCAAATTGTCAGAAAGCCCCGGTGAGGCATTATCACATGAAAGCTAACCTGACTAGACGTGCATTCTCCCTAATACTGATTGAGCATCCCGGTATGTAACCCTAAGTCCTAACACTAGCCCCGCTTTGACGCTCGATTAGACATACATTCCTCAACAACCCTCCTTTTTGGCACTCGACTGTACATACATTCCCCTCTAACCATCTCTGATACTGGATTAGACAAATTCGCCTCCAGTCCCGCTTTGATACCCGACAAGATATGTATTTCCCACCAACCTCGTTTTGACAGTCGACTAGACATAAATTCCTCCTCAGCCAATTGACACTCGGATAGACATACATTCCTCGCGAACCCCTCATCATCCGAACGCATGGCACGATCATACGTAGAAACTTCTGCTCGTTGAGTGAAACGTGGAATGCCCTTAGCAAGCTAAGATGGAACCCCTCGTTGACACTCGACTAGACATACATTCCCGCTACCCCTGTTTTGACATTCGACTAGACATACCTTCCTCTTTATCCCCGTTACGGCACTACAGAGCTAGGAGAGCTGTGAAGTCCATTTGGCGTTACACGGAGGATTAGACATTGATCAAGTGCATGCCTATCGTTGTATGGTGTTGCATAGAGAATCCCCGGACGACAACAGCGAAATACAATTGACAAAGTCCGATGGAGGTGTATCACCAGTCTTTTCTCCATGCTGTGGTGGGCCATTAACATTTACATGAGATATCTTCCACCAAAGCCTTGTTTCTTGTTTATTCAGTTGTACAAAGACAACGCTAAAACTGTTATGAGCGATCATATTGAATCCCGCCGAATAGTGTTTATTTATTTCGCTCATTGCATTTTATTATAAATAAATACAAGGTATATCGGCTCGAGCAAACTAACGCCAAAAAGTCAATCGGCGACCTCAACCATTTTTTTTATTTTTTAAATCTGACAGAGCGAAATTAGACACCAATGGCATCGCTCAGTAAACTCTCTGAACTGCCATCATTTTCTTTGTTCCTATTATTTATTTTCTTAATTAACACACTTGTTAACCTAAAATGTATATATGTTATGATTGTGGTTGTATTTAATTTTGTTTTATTTGTAACGATTTCATATATGTATTGTTCACCTTCCACCTTGTGCTCTTCCTGTTCTGTGAAACTGGGTCAGTTATATATAGTACAGTATAATATTGATTGGCATTATGGATAACCAGAGTATGACCACGGAGGACGTTCCACTCACCAATCTACTCTCATTTCTTCCTTTCTTTCATGATCCAACTCCAGAACATACCGAAAATATATCTGAACAAACCAACATTATTAATCTGGAATTTCTTGAAAATATGTGCTTTAATCCCATTGACCTAAATGACACTGAAAACAGCAAAACTGTCACAGATGACAATGAAAATGAATGTTTACACTGGAATAACATAAATAGGCACCAGTCTAATTATTTTACTGAAACATCCTTTATTGAACATCCCGATATACAAGATACTACTCATAGCTGTACACCATTGTCATTTTTACATTTAAATGCTAGAAGTATTAAGAAACATTTTACAGAAATCACCGGATTTCTATACAATCTTCAATATCAATTTTCTGTTTTGGGTTTTTCTGAAAGTTGGCTAAACCCCTCAACCGAAATGATTTATGAAATACCCGGATATAAAGCTTTTCCAGCATCGAGAAGTAAAAAGAAGGGCGGCGGCGTCATTTTGTATGTAAATGAAAATATTAAAATATGTAAAGAACGCGAAGATCTATCAAATTGCGACAAAGACGGTGAATATGAATCCCTTTTCATTGAATTAGAATTTAACGGTACTAAATATATTGTAGGAATATTTTATCGACCTCCTGGAAAAAACGTCACCAAACTAAATTGTCATCTGGAATCACTTCTAAAAAACAGAGATATTGAAAGAAATAAATGTGTTTTAATGGGCGACTTTAACATTGACCTTTTCAAAACTGAAAATCATGGACCGTCCAAAGAATTTCTTGAAAACCTAAAATCAAATTACTTTTTCCCCCAAATTACTAAACCAACCAGAGTTAAATCTCATTCGGCAACTTTAATTGACAATATATTTATCAACTTCCACGAGGATAATCTATTATCCGGGATATTCCTAACTGAAATTACTGACCATTTTCCTATTTTCCATATACTAAAATCCGAATCACATTACCGTCCCCCAGATCAAATCCTGACATTTCGCAATGTTATTCCTGAACGAAAACACTTATTCATCCAAAGAATTAAAGATACTGATTGGGAAGATGTCATTAATAGTGATGATACTAACACGGCCCTAGATACATTCGTAACCAAATTTACCAAAGAATACGACGACTGTTTTCCGTTAATCACAATTAAGTCACCAAAGAAAAAAATCATCAAACCTTGGATCACCCATGGAATACTGAATTCTATCCATGAAAAAAACAAGTTATATCGAAACTATCTAGCCGCACAAAATGAACACACACATAGGCAATATAGAGCATACAGAAATAAATTAAATCACACCATAAGACTATCTAAAAGGAACTACTTCGAGGATAAATTTAATTCCAGTAACCAAGATATTAAAGGCACCTGGAAAATTATAAATCAGTTGATGAATCGGAAAAACACTATTCAGTCACAATCAACTTTTGTAGTAGATGGACAAGAAATATCGGACAACAAAACAATTGCATCAAAATTCAATGAATATTTCAGCTCAGTAGCCTCAGATCTGGACTATCAAATTCCAAATAATGCACCAAATTTCAAGGAATACTTGCAAAATCGCACACAACAATCATTTCAATTTCCAAATGTAACTCCAGTGGAAGTAAAACAGACCATAACGCAACTAAAATCAACCGCACCAGGCATTGATGGTATTCGCACCTCACTAGTCAAACTTGTTTCTGACTATATTTCCACTCCCCTATCTTTCATCATGAACTTATCGTTCACTACGGGTCAAGTACCAGACGTCCTAAAAGCTGCAAAGGTAACACCCATATTCAAATCTGGGGATCCATCCAATTTATCTAATTATAGACCTTGTGATGGTATTTCGGTGGGACCGATCGTGGCTCCCCCTGTTCTGAATCCGCCCCTGTCTCAGCGTTATCAGAGGGCGTATGGTCAACTTCTTTGGCGACAGAGGGTTGGCGAGATTGACGAGAAAATATTTCAGAATTGACATTGTCAGACGGAAGACGGTGCTGAGAAATCACAATAAAGTTTCATGATGAAATCCAAGATGGCCGCCTGATGGCCATATCGGATTTTCGAATCGGAGCAGGAAAGGTTTCTTGCACAACTAGACCCCAAAGGGAAGCCGTGTACCAAAGTTGATAAAAAAATCATGAAGTAGTTCCTGAGAAATCGCAATAACACAGTTTCGTGGGAAAATCCAAAATGGCTACTTGGTGGTCATATTGGATTTTCAAATCGGACCAAGAATGGTATCTTGTATAGCTAGACCACAAGGGGAACCTGTGCACCAAAGGTGATGGTACGATAAGGCGGGATTTTGGCCTATAATAAAAATAGAATGTCCTAAAAATACTTATGTTTTAATGTAACGGCAACAGAAAATATAAGTACACAATATGTGAAAGTTTTAGACAGATTGCGTTATGATTATACTTATCACATGAAACTGAAATCCACAGCTTGTGGTATTTCGTGAAAAAAGAGACGCGTAGGACCCATTTGACCAAAACGCCATTTCAACTGGTGTTGTGTGGTAACATTATATCCCCACTACTGGAATATCTTTTTGGTCCAAGGAGTCCTTCATACTAAAAAATGAAAAGTTATGATTCATAAGGTTTGAAGTTTTCGTACGTAGATTAAAGTGACAAAATAACCTGTTACAGCTGTTCGTATGTCATGATGTAGTGGTTACGCATGGTGGATCACAAGTGGCTCAAAATTTTCTTTTACCGAGTTCGAATCCCAGGAGGGCAACATGTGTGACGTCGACAATTTATTTCAACCTTTCTCATTTTTGTAAAAAAAAAATTGCATTCAGCATATCTGCAATAAGATTTTAGGCTATCATTATGAACCAATAATGTTAATATTGTTTATCGATGACACAATACCGTGTGGACATTCAAACGTTGA
This sequence comes from Hanleya hanleyi, assembly GCA_036873755.1. Taxonomy (NCBI): domain Eukaryota; kingdom Metazoa; phylum Mollusca; class Polyplacophora; order Lepidopleurida; family Hanleyidae; genus Hanleya; species Hanleya hanleyi. The sequence goes on from JAVTVY010002262.1 coordinate 8,389, forward strand.
AATCAAACCATCAGTCACTCCGTTGATGACATGTGCCGGCGACGACAAGTTGTACATTGCATTGTGATTGACAGATGGAGAGAAGAAATGTAAATTCCTATGAGTCCACTGGCTGTGGGCAAACACCCCGCCTTACAATACCATCTCCTTTGAGAAAGATCCATGCAGTAATTTCCTGAGGTTTCATGGATAAATTCAAAATGTGGCCATACAAAATTTTCCAATCTGACTGAAAATAGATATCTTGCGCAACTAGACCCAGGGGAACCTGTGTACCAAATTTGAGAAAGATCCATACAGTAGTCCCTGAGAAATCGCGATAACAAGAATTGTTTACGGACGGACGACTCGCCGACGCAGGAAAAGCGATTTGAACAGCCCACCATCTGGAGAGTCTGAGAAAGCACCCGTGAAAGCTAGAGAGTAGATAACGCCCAAGTTTTATCGACAGGATTAGAAGACTAAAGGATGATTATAGGCCTATATTCGACTGTACACTTAAAATGTACATATGGCGCTGCTGACGGTTAAATATTACAGGTCAGCAGCGCCATCTGCACATTTTCATAATAATGCTGATGGTAATTACATGCATGACTCAGTTAACCCCGGGACATTGGCTATATGACAGGACAACGCACTGTAGTGGAATTTTATCATATACCTATCTGCCAAAGGCATCTGATACAGTGCCATCTGATAATTTTCTGTATCATGCTAGTTTGATTTTGTGAATAGCCGGACTTCTTTTAAGCTCAGTGACCATGGTGACCATAATATAGCGCAGCGCCCTCTGCTGGGGAAACCCCGGAACTAACTTAGGAATGCGGCTGAAGTGTTAGAACAACAACAATAACAACAACAAAAACGTAAAAAGCAAATAAACAATATTTTAAAAAATCGAGAAAAAAAATCTAAATATTTCTAAAAAGTATCTATCACAACATTAATAGATTAACAGTATTTTTATCGGTGTTGTTTTGGACGTGTGTCGTCTGTTTCTTGCAGTTCGTTCACCGTACTGAATTTCATCTTTACGAACACAAACAATCCGAATCTACGCATGAACACTGGCCCTGGGTGTATATATTGTAAACAGTTAATTAATTTCATCGTATTTTAGTAGTCAAGTTTGTTCTGTATTTTCGCTGTGTTGGACATTTGCTCGCTGGTTTATTGAACTTTGAAGTTGCCGGCGATCGTGATGATATCATGGCAGGCGTGTTCAGCGATTCTGACACAGGTACGTCCGAGTACGGGAACTTTGACATTAGCACTGATTTGTTTTCCGATGATATGGGAAGTGATAATTTTTCAAGTGCTGGTGATGAGCTACTTCTCGATGTTGATAACCAACAATCCCAGGAAACATCTCGTCCAGAACCAAGCGAAGAGCCGATCGTGGTCCCCTCAACATCTCGTGCTCCAACATTTGTGGAAAACGTGGACCCCAACATAAATTTTGTGGAACGTATGAAGAATAGTAACACTGAACGAAAAACCCAAGGCACTGTGAAGGCGTTCCGCAATTGGCTCAACTCTGCTCCACGTTTTGAAACAAGGGAAATACAAGACATTCCCCCTATGGAACTGGATAATCTTATTGGAGCCTTTATTCTGAGTATCCGGAAATTTGACGGCTCTGAGTACGAACCAGACACTTTACGAGTTACCGGCGGGGTGTTGACAGGTATTTACGGGACAAAAACTATCCATACAGTCTTCTTTTTGACCGAGAATTTAAAACCAGTCGCGACGTGCTCGCCTCAAAATGGAAGGAACTAAAGCAAAAGGGCAAAGGGAACCACCTCAATAAATCCTCCCCTCTAAGACCGTGTGAGGGGGCTATTTTCGCCCAGAAGGGGCTGATAGGCTGTCACAGACCTAAAGCTCTCGTCAATAAATTGTGGCTAGCCAACACAGTGCACTTCGGTTTACCTGGAACTGACGAGAATCGCAAATTAAAGTGGGGAGATGTGTCTTTGAAAACTGATGAAAATGGCCAGGAATTCTTGGAGTTCAGAGAGCGGGACACAAAAACCAGAACTGGTGCCACTACATCAACGCACGAGAGATCGTTTCTTCCAAAACAGTTCGCCATTCCATCAGATCTCGACAAATGCCCCGTTCACGCATACAAGCAGTACAAATCTCACAGACCGGTGAATATGTGCACCCCTGAGAGCCCGTATTATCTCGCTTACAATTACAAACGAAGATCTGACAGCATCGTATGGTACAAGTGTCAACCCCTCGGCCATAACAGTTTACGCTTGATCATGAAAACGATGGCAGACAAGGCAGGTTTGCTCGAAAATCCACTGCAACTCGCCTCCTATATGCCGGTGTTGCTCCAACTACCATTATGCAGCTGACGGGGCATAAAAATGTCGCCAGCATAAATCGATACGCGGTGGCTTCCAATGAAATGCAGCAGCAGATGAGCGGGATAATCGCCAGTTTACCGTCTGCAAGTACATCCATTCCAGACGTCTCTGGCCAGTACTCCCACGCGCCATCCATGCACTTCCAATACCGGCACATTACCACAGTCAAATGTCACTCTCCAAAGTCAGCCTCCCACAGTTCGTGATTTGCGCGTGTTCAATCAGTCCACTCAACAAACTCTTTTAACTTCTAATTCACAGACGACAACTGGCGTCTTTCACGGCGCAACATTCAATAATTGTACCTTAAATATAACGGTTCGGCAGTCTTCTGATTGAGAGAAACAGTTGTTTGGTCTTTTGTTCAAAGTAAATACTGACCATCCTCTCCCAAAAACAAGAACCGTTTGCCTTCGAATTTGCCGGTCACGTGAACATTCTCAGAATCTTCTCGCGGAGTGAGATATGTAGAAACAGTATGTGAAGCGACTGAAGAAAACCAGGAAATGTAAAATGGATATGTTTCATTCGATTTATATTGTATATTTAGAGTTAAAATATACGATTTCTGATTAAATAATTCCTTTCAATGATGTTTAACAACGACTTTGTTCCTTAATCTTTATTCTTATCTAGAATTATATTAGGCGGACTATCTTTTTTCGTATCTACGAAGCGGCCATTGAAAACATTGACGCAGTTTTCGGTAAAAATATTTCACTTTTATTAAATTTAGAGGTAAATGATAAATAGATCATCATGATTGTGTGATCCGCGACGGGCTCGGCTGATACCACAGTCCAACCTCAGACAACTCGATGTTGACACAACGTCGCGGATCACACACTATCATGAAAATCTCTAATTATTGCGCGGTACACTTGAAATACTGGTATATAAACAGTTTATATGATCCTGGCACTCTATCTGTAATTTTTATCTGGGGATATGGTCAGATAGCAGTGCCTAAAGTGCGTGTGGGGGGGGGGGAGGCAGTGGAAAGATATTCCCCAAATCAAAAGGGGACCCCCCCAATCAAAAGGGGACCCGGCCCCCCTAAATCAAAAGAGGGGGATCTACTCCCTCCCCCCCCGCCCTGGTTCAGACGCCATCGAGTCAACAGATGTTTTGCAGGCAAAAGTATACCAGCCAAACACGGTATCTTCTAAAACTCATTCCGTTAAGATTTATTCATTGATCAGTGCATATAGTTCCTGTAAGACGAAGTGACGTGAATTTACGGGATTTCCAATAGTAGCAAATGGGGAAGTGGTCGGACATTGTTCCATATGCTAACATGTGAAGTCCCGTTCAAAAGCGGGATCTCCCCTTACATGAACTATATACCCCAAAGGGCACCTCACTGAGGCGAGTGGAAGGTTAAAACTACATAAAACAAAAAAACAAAAAGCATTTATGACAATATTAGCTCAGATGTAGAATACATTCCTATCATCAATTAAGATTGTGGGAATAGTAAAGAATCCGAGCCATAGTAAGCCCTCAATGATGTTCACCTAGTTAGGAGTCAAAAATGAAATTTTAGAACAAGAAACTTTCATGCTCAAGTTTTCATGCTTTCATGCCTGCCATCAGAGGTTTGTGTGTGGCTGTGTTTGCTCTGATGGACCTATACTCACAACATTTTGGCTGCTACTGATGTCTATACAGTTTGATCAATCTTCCTATGTCTGGTCATTTCTTGGCGTTCAACCGTTTACAACAAAATTAAGAGCAAAAATAGACGACGTTCAACCAACATTTTCCGAAATGTGCGCGCCACAACAACAGGCTCAATTCAAGGGTAGTAAAAAATAATCACCGACGAATCTCACGAAACGCGGACTATTGAAGCAATCGTCCACAGGGTGCATTGACGCATGACACTCTGTGGTTTAATCTCCCTCTCCAGGCTCTCATTTGCAAATTGTCCGGTAATGCGTCAGTCAGTCAGTCCATCCGAATCCTTTCTATGGTTGGCCATCCCTGCCAAAAGTCGTCATTTTATACCATGGTATAAAATAATTATAGAATTCCTGTAAATATTTTGTACCAGAGTATAAAATACCAACCCTGCCATAATTCGTATTTACATGATGCCTATAATTATTTTGTACCATGGTATAAAACCGCCAAGCCTGGCACTTTTCGTATTTACAGGATGCTTGTAAATAATATATATATACCAAGGTATAAAATCGCCAAGCCTGCCACAATTCGTATTTACAGGATTCCTATAAATAAAATATACCATGGTACAAATTAATTTAGCCGTAAGTCGTAAATAACTCAATGTCTTATCAAGAATATTAAATATGATCAATGATTAAACTTTTCAAAATCCTCACTCAGCCGGCTTTGCTCTATACGCACCATTTGATTTTCTTGAGAGGGAGGCATCCTCGTTTTTTTTTAAATAAAAAGGATTATTAGGTATAACAAAAATATATTGGGTGTGCACTTTCTACCCCTCTCCATTTTGTGGTACACCCCAAATCGCCCAGGTAAGATGGTGTTAATTAATACACTAATCTTTCTACCATGTATACTTTATCATCATATGAGCCGAGTTAACAAGTCCTTTAGTCCACACTGCATATATCTTGTCACCATATCTAATCCTCTATCTCATAACACAACTCTTTGTTCCGTGAGCTGAGGTGGCGTGGCTGGAAAGTGTTTACACAGCCTTATGTATACACAAGTTAACATCTATTTCTTGGTTAAACTATAGTAAATACGTTGTAATTGATGTTTATGTCGCGATGTCTGTTCTGCACTCTCAACAGCTGCATGCAATTGGACGGTGGGATTGGCGACCGGAGCCTCGAGGGATCTGTCCTCTTCCGGGTACATTGCCCGCTAAATCGAGAGAGGGGAAGGAGCCTAAAGCTCGGTACCAATTTTGCAAAATCTCATATCATTGATGGAAAGAAACAGGAAGCCAAATTTTACGATTTACGGGTAAATTAATTTGTACTATGGTATGAATTATTTACAGGCATCCTGTAAATACGAATTGTTGCAGGCTTGTCGATTTTATACCATGGTACAAAATAATCATAGGCATCCTGTAAATACGAATTGTGGCAGGATTTATGATTTTATATATGGTATATATTATTTACAGGCATCCTGTAAATACGAATTGTGGCAGGCATGGCGATTTTATACCATTATACAAAACAATTATACGCATCCTGTAAATACGAATTATGGTAAGCTTGTCATCTTGTACCATGGTACAAAATATTTACATCCTATAAATATTTTATGCCATTGTATAAAATGAAGAATTGTGGCAGGGATGGCCAGCCATAACCTTCGTCGACAAAATAAGGAGAATCGTTGACTTTAGAACCTTGATTTTTGGCATGATCGTGCATTAGGAGCTGGTCTACTTTTGAGGAAATCTAGGGACTATTGCAGGCATTTTTGGGGGACTACCGCGAAACCGGAAACCCGCGAAACCGCAAGAAAACATTCTGCCCAAAACAAATGCGCAGTGGGTGTAAACCATGCTAAAATGGCGACCCGCATGGATTTCGTCAAGAAGCACGAGGCGGGTGTGAAAATTTCTCTTCACCAGCTGTACACAGGAAATAATTATTTCTTTGATAAATAATAAAAGTAAGTCCATTAGATTGATTTTAAGCCTCCTACGGCCATGGAAATGGTCAGTCTTAGGTCATGGTACACACTTAAATTATATCAAACCCACTTCGTAGGTTGTGTGACGTTAGTCACACTACTCATGTATGAGAAATATTCAACCAATTATCCTACTATTCAAAGAAAGCAATATTAGGCTTACAATAAATGGTAAGATTGGCAACATCAAGTCAAAAATAGCCTAGTTATCACTGAATAAAAATATTTTCCACAGTGTATCCCATGTTAAGATGCAGAAAATACTAACCACAATTTGAAGTCGAGGATCCCGCGTCAATACACCTGTTGGTGCACCGGGCAACTGTCTTATCTAACTATTAATATGGAAAAGGCATTTTGATCAAGAGAGTGCAAGAATTAGAATTGAGAAATAATTGTCATACATAAGTAGTGTGACTAACGTCACAGGGACTACGAAGTGAGGGAGATGACTTGTGGGTCCAAGCGTAATGTCATAGGTCACCTAGATTACTTGGGGGTCCAAGCGTAATGTTAAAGGTCACCTAAGTAAATCATTTTTTCATGAAAAGTAAGTCAGCTCAGAACTTGCTGGTAACAGTCCCCTAAAGCACGTTCATGCCAAAAATCAAGATTCTATTGTCAACGGTTCTCCTTATTTTGCCGACGAAAGGATTCGGATGGGCTGACTGACTGACTCATTACCGGACAAGTCGCAAATGAGAGCATACTTCGTAGGAAAAACACTGGAACTATGAACAATAGTCATCAAGCACTGATAATTGACATCATTTGTACTGTAAAATCTAAAATATACAGTATATATATACTAACGATTCATGAAGTGATTACCACCGTAGGCCCTACACAGACAGCTGTCTTTCTTAGCCTCTTCAGTGAACGCTTGGAATTGAGCTATTTTGTCCGCCGGGGTTCTCGGGAATTCTGTAAATGCTCAAATTGTCAGAAAGCCCCGGTGAGGCATTATCACATGAAAGCTAACCTGACTAGACGTGCATTCTCCCTAATACTGATTGAGCATCCCGGTATGTAACCCTAAGTCCTAACACTAGCCCCGCTTTGACGCTCGATTAGACATACATTCCTCAACAACCCTCCTTTTTGGCACTCGACTGTACATACAATCCCCTCTAACCATCTCTGATACTGGATTAGACAAATTCGCCTCCAGTCCCGCTTTGATACCCGACAAGATATGTATTTCCCACCAACCTCGTTTTGACAGTCGACTAGACATAAATTCCTCCTCAGCCAATTGACACTCGGATAGACATACATTCCTCGCGAACCCCTCATCATCCGAACGCATGGCACGATCATACGTAGAAACTTCTGCTCGTTGAGTGAAACGTGGAATGCCCTTAGCAAGCTAAGATGGAACCCCTCGTTGACACTCGACTAGACATACATTCCCGCTACCCCTGTTTTGACATTCGACTAGACATACCTTCCTCTTTATCCCCGTTACGGCACTACAGAGCTAGGAGAGCTGTGAAGTCCATTTGGCGTTACACGGAGGATTAGACATTGATCAAGTGCATGCCTATCGTTGTATGGTGTTGCATAGAGAATCCCCGGACGACAACAGCGAAATACAATTGACAAAGTCCGATGGAGGTGTATCACCAGTCTTTTCTCCATGCTGTGGTGGGCCATTAACATTTACATGAGATATCTTCCACCAAAGCCTTGTTTCTTGTTTATTCAGTTGTACAAAGACAACGCTAAAACTGTTATGAGCGATCATATTGAATCCCGCCGAATAGTGTTTATTTATTTCGCTCATTGCATTTTATTATAAATAAATACAAGGTATATCGGCTCGAGCAAACTAACGCCAAAAAGTCAATCGGCGACCTCAACCATTTTTTTTATTTTTTAAATCTGACAGAGCGAAATTAGACACCAATGGCATCGCTCAGTAAACTCTCTGAACTGCCATCATTTTCTTTGTTCCTATTATTTATTTTCTTAATTAACACACTTGTTAACCTAAAATGTATATATGTTATGATTGTGGTTGTATTTAATTTTGTTTTATTTGTAACGATTTCATATATGTATTGTTCACCTTCCACCTTGTGCTCTTCCTGTTCTGTGAAACTGGGTCAGTTATATATAGTACAGTATAATATTGATTGGCATTATGGATAACCAGAGTATGACCACGGAGGACGTTCCACTCACCAATCTACTCTCATTTCTTCCTTTCTTTCATGATCCAACTCCAGAACATACCGAAAATATATCTGAACAAACCAACATTATTAATCTGGAATTTCTTGAAAATATGTGCTTTAATCCCATTGACCTAAATGACACTGAAAACAGCAAAACTGTCACAGATGACAATGAAAATGAATGTTTACACTGGAATAACATAAATAGGCACCAGTCTAATTATTTTACTGAAACATCCTTTATTGAACATCCCGATATACAAGATACTACTCATAGCTGTACACCATTGTCATTTTTACATTTAAATGCTAGAAGTATTAAGAAACATTTTACAGAAATCACCGGATTTCTATACAATCTTCAATATCAATTTTCTGTTTTGGGTTTTTCTGAAAGTTGGCTAAACCCCTCAACCGAAATGATTTATGAAATACCCGGATATAAAGCTTTTCCAGCATCGAGAAGTAAAAAGAAGGGCGGCGGCGTCATTTTGTATGTAAATGAAAATATTAAAATATGTAAAGAACGCGAAGATCTATCAAATTGCGACAAAGACGGTGAATATGAATCCCTTTTCATTGAATTAGAATTTAACGGTACTAAATATATTGTAGGAATATTTTATCGACCTCCTGGAAAAAACGTCACCAAACTAAATTGTCATCTGGAATCACTTCTAAAAAACAGAGATATTGAAAGAAATAAATGTGTTTTAATGGGCGACTTTAACATTGACCTTTTCAAAACTGAAAATCATGGACCGTCCAAAGAATTTCTTGAAAACCTAAAATCAAATTACTTTTTCCCCCAAATTACTAAACCAACCAGAGTTAAATCTCATTCGGCAACTTTAATTGACAATATATTTATCAACTTCCACGAGGATAATCTATTATCCGGGATATTCCTAACTGAAATTACTGACCATTTTCCTATTTTCCATATACTAAAATCCGAATCACATTACCGTCCCCCAGATCAAATCCTGACATTTCGCAATGTTATTCCTGAACGAAAACACTTATTCATCCAAAGAATTAAAGATACTGATTGGGAAGATGTCATTAATAGTGATGATACTAACACGGCCCTAGATACATTCGTAACCAAATTTACCAAAGAATACGACGACTGTTTTCCGTTAATCACAATTAAGTCACCAAAGAAAAAAATCATCAAACCTTGGATCACCCATGGAATACTGAATTCTATCCATGAAAAAAACAAGTTATATCGAAACTATCTAGCCGCACAAAATGAACACACACATAGGCAATATAGAGCATACAGAAATAAATTAAATCACACCATAAGACTATCTAAAAGGAACTACTTCGAGGATAAATTTAATTCCAGTAACCAAGATATTAAAGGCACCTGGAAAATTATAAATCAGTTGATGAATCGGAAAAACACTATTCAGTCACAATCAACTTTTGTAGTAGATGGACAAGAAATATCGGACAACAAAACAATTGCATCAAAATTCAATGAATATTTCAGCTCAGTAGCCTCAGATCTGGACTATCAAATTCCAAATAATGCACCAAATTTCAAGGAATACTTGCAAAATCGCACACAACAATCATTTCAATTTCCAAATGTAACTCCAGTGGAAGTAAAACAGACCATAACGCAACTAAAATCAACCGCACCAGGCATTGATGGTATTCGCACCTCACTAGTCAAACTTGTTTCTGACTATATTTCCACTCCCCTATCTTTCATCATGAACTTATCGTTCACTACGGGTCAAGTACCAGACGTCCTAAAAGCTGCAAAGGTAACACCCATATTCAAATCTGGGGATCCATCCAATTTATCTAATTATAGACCTTGTGATGGTATTTCGGTGGGACCGATCGTGGCTCCCCCTGTTCTGAATCCGCCCCTGTCTCAGCGTTATCAGAGGGCGTATGGTCAACTTCTTTGGCGACAGAGGGTTGGCGAGATTGACGAGAAAATATTTCAGAATTGACATTGTCAGACGGAAGACGGTGCTGAGAAATCACAATAAAGTTTCATGATGAAATCCAAGATGGCCGCCTGATGGCCATATCGGATTTTCGAATCGGAGCAGGAAAGGTTTCTTGCACAACTAGACCCCAAAGGGAAGCCGTGTACCAAAGTTGATAAAAAAATCATGAAGTAGTTCCTGAGAAATCGCAATAACACAGTTTCGTGGGAAAATCCAAAATGGCTACTTGGTGGTCATATTGGATTTTCAAATCGGACCAAGAATGGTATCTTGTATAGCTAGACCACAAGGGGAACCTGTGCACCAAAGGTGATGGTACGATAAGGCGGGATTTTGGCCTATAATAAAAATAGAATGTCCTAAAAATACTTATGTTTTAATGTAACGGCAACAGAAAATATAAGTACACAATATGTGAAAGTTTTAGACAGATTGCGTTATGATTATACTTATCACATGAAACTGAAATCCACAGCTTGTGGTATTTCGTGAAAAAAGAGACGCGTAGGACCCATTTGACCAAAACGCCATTTCAACTGGTGTTGTGTGGTAACATTATATCCCCACTACTGGAATATCTTTTTGGTCCAAGGAGTCCTTCATACTAAAAAATGAAAAGTTATGATTCATAAGGTTTGAAGTTTTCGTACGTAGATTAAAGTGACAAAATAACCTGTTACAGCTGTTCGTATGTCATGATGTAGTGGTTACGCATGGTGGATCACAAGTGGCTCAAAATTTTCTTTTACCGAGTTCGAATCCCAGGAGGGCAACATGTGTGACGTCGACAATTTATTTCAACCTTTCTCATTTTTGTAAAAAAAAAATTGCATTCAGCATATCTGCAATAAGATTTTAGGCTATCATTATGAACCAATAATGTTAATATTGTTTATCGATGACACAATACCGTGTGGACATTCAAACGTTGAAATCAAACCATCAGTCACTCCGTTGATGACATGTGCCGGCGACGACAAGTTGTACATTGCATTGTGATTGACAGATGGAGAGAAGAAATGTAAATTCCTATGAGTCCACTGGCTGTGGGCAAACACCCCGCCTTACAATACCATCTCCTTTGAGAAAGATCCATGCAGTAATTTCCTGAGGTTTCATGGATAAATTCAAAATGTGGCCATACAAAATTTTCCAATCTGACTGAAAATAGATATCTTGCGCAACTAGACCCAGGGGAACCTGTGTACCAAATTTGAGAAAGATCCATACAGTAGTCCCTGAGAAATCGCGATAACAAGAATTGTTTACGGACGGACGACTCGCCGACGCAGGAAAAGCGATTTGAACAGCCCACCATCTGGAGAGTCTGAGAAAGCACCCGTGAAAGCTAGAGAGTAGATAACGCCCAAGTTTTATCGACAGGATTAGAAGACTAAAGGATGATTATAGGCCTATATTCGACTGTACACTTAAAATGTACATATGGCGCTGCTGACGGTTAAATATTACAGGTCAGCAGCGCCATCTGCACATTTTCATAATAATGCTGATGGTAATTACATGCATGACTCAGTTAACCCCGGGACATTGGCTATATGACAGGACAACGCACTGTAGTGGAATTTTATCATATACCTATCTGCCAAAGGCATCTGATACAGTGCCATCTGATAATTTTCTGTATCATGCTAGTTTGATTTTGTGAATAGCCGGACTTCTTTTAAGCTCAGTGACCATGGTGACCATAATATAGCGCAGCGCCCTCTGCTGGGGAAACCCCGGAACTAACTTAGGAATGCGGCTGAAGTGTTAGAACAACAACAATAACAACAACAAAAACGTAAAAAGCAAATAAACAATATTTTAAAAAATCGAGAAAAAAAATCTAAATATTTCTAAAAAGTATCTATCACAACATTAATAGATTAACAGTATTTTTATCGGTGTTGTTTTGGACGTGTGTCGTCTGTTTCTTGCAGTTCGTTCACCGTACTGAATTTCATCTTTACGAACACAAACAATCCGAATCTACGCATGAACACTGGCCCTGGGTGTATATATTGTAAACAGTTAATTAATTTCATCGTATTTTAGTAGTCAAGTTTGTTCTGTATTTTCGCTGTGTTGGACATTTGCTCGCTGGTTTATTGAACTTTGAAGTTGCCGGCGATCGTGATGATATCATGGCAGGCGTGTTCAGCGATTCTGACACAGGTACGTCCGAGTACGGGAACTTTGACATTAGCACTGATTTGTTTTCCGATGATATGGGAAGTGATAATTTTTCAAGTGCTGGTGATGAGCTACTTCTCGATGTTGATAACCAACAATCCCAGGAAACATCTCGTCCAGAACCAAGCGAAGAGCCGATCGTGGTCCCCTCAACATCTCGTGCTCCAACATTTGTGGAAAACGTGGACCCCAACATAAATTTTGTGGAACGTATGAAGAATAGTAACACTGAACGAAAAACCCAAGGCACTGTGAAGGCGTTCCGCAATTGGCTCAACTCTGCTCCACGTTTTGAAACAAGGGAAATACAAGACATTCCCCCTATGGAACTGGATAATCTTATTGGAGCCTTTATTCTGAGTATCCGGAAATTTGACGGCTCTGAGTACGAACCAGACACTTTACGAGTTACCGGCGGGGTGTTGACAGGTATTTACGGGACAAAAACTATCCATACAGTCTTCTTTTTGACCGAGAATTTAAAACCAGTCGCGACGTGCTCGCCTCAAAATGGAAGGAACTAAAGCAAAAGGGCAAAGGGAACCACCTCAATAAATCCTCCCCTCTAAGACCGTGTGAGGGGGCTATTCTCGCCCAGAAGGGGCTGATAGGCTGTCACAGACCTAAAGCTCTCGTCAATAAATTGTGGCTAGCCAACACAGTGCACTTCGGTTTACCTGGAACTGACGAGAATCGCAAATTAAAGTGGGGAGATGTGTCTTTGAAAACTGATGAAAATGGCCAGGAATTCTTGGAGTTCAGAGAGCGGGACACAAAAACCAGAACTGGTGCCACTACATCAACGCACGAGAGATCGTTTCTTCCAAAACAGTTCGCCATTCCATCAGATCTCGACAAATGCCCCGTTCACGCATACAAGCAGTACAAATCTCACAGACCGGTGAATATGTGCACCCCTGAGAGCCCGTATTATCTCGCTTACAATTACAAACGAAGATCTGACAGCATCGTATGGTACAAGTGTCAACCCCTCGGCCATAACAGTTTACGCTTGATCATGAAAACGATGGCAGACAAGGCAGGTTTGCTCGAAAATCCACTGCAACTCGCCTCCTACATGCCGGTGTTGCTCCAACTACCATTATGCAGCTGACGGGGCATAAAAATGTCGCCAGCATAAATCGATACGCGGTGGCTTCCAATGAAATGCAGCAGCAGATGAGCGGGATAATCGCCAGTTTACCGTCTGCAAGTACATCCATTCCAGACGTCTCTGGCCAGTACTCCCACGCGCCATCCATGCACTTCCAATACCGGCACATTACCACAGTCAAATGTCACTCTCCAAAGTCAGCCTCCCACAGTTCGTGATTTGCGCGTGTTCAATCAGTCCACTCAACAAACTCTTTTAACTTCTAATTCACAGACGACAACTGGCGTCTTTCACGGCGCAACATTCAATAATTGTACCTTAAATATAACGGTTCGGCAGTCTTCTGATTGAGAGAAACAGTTGTTTGGTCTTTTGTTCAAAGTAAATACTGACCATCCTCTCCCAAAAACAAGAACCGTTTGCCTTCGAATTTGCCGGTCACGTGAACATTCTCAGAATCTTCTCGCGGAGTGAGATATGTAGAAACAGTATGTGAAGCGACTGAAGAAAACCAGGAAATGTAAAATGGATATGTTTCATTCGATTTATATTGTATATTTAGAGTTAAAATATACGATTTCTGATTAAATAATTCCTTTCAATGATGTTTAACAACGACTTTGTTCCTTAATCTTTATTCTTATCTAGAATTATATTAGGCGGACTATCTTTTTTCGTATCTACGAAGCGGCCATTGAAAACATTGACGCAGTTTTCGGTAAAAATATTTCACTTTTATTAAATTTAGAGGTAAATGATAAATAGATCATCATGATTGTGTGATCCGCGACGGGCTCGGCTGATACCACAGTCCAACCTCAGACAACTCGATGTTGACACAACGTCGCGGATCACACACTATCATGAAAATCTCTAATTATTGCGCGGTACACTTGAAATACTGGTATATAAACAGTTTATATGATCCTGGCACTCTATCTGTAATTTTTATCTGGGGATATGGTCAGATAGCAGTGCCTAAAGTGCGTGTGGGGGGGGGGGAGGCAGTGGAAAGATATTCCCCAAATCAAAAGGGGACCCCCCCAATCAAAAGGGGACCCGGCCCCCCTAAATCAAAAGAGGGGGATCTACTCCCTCCCCCCCCGCCCTGGTTCAGACGCCATCGAGTCAACAGATGTTTTGCAGGCAAAAGTATACCAGCCAAACACGGTATCTTCTAAAACTCATTCCGTTAAGATTTATTCATTGATCAGTGCATATAGTTCCTGTAAGACGAAGTGACGTGAATTTACGGGATTTCCAATAGTAGCAAATGGGGAAGTGGTCGGACATTGTTCCATATGCTAACATGTGAAGTCCCGTTCAAAAGCGGGATCTCCCCTTACATGAACTATATACCCCAAAGGGCACCTCACTGAGGCGAGTGGAAGGTTAAAACTACATAAAACAAAAAAACAAAAAGCATTTATGACAATATTAGCTCAGATGTAGAATACATTCCTATCATCAATTAAGATTGTGGGAATAGTAAAGAATCCGAGCCATAGTAAGCCCTCAATGATGTTCACCTAGTTAGGAGTCAAAAATGAAATTTTAGAACAAGAAACTTTCATGCTCAAGTTTTCATGCTTTCATGCCTGCCATCAGAGGTTTGTGTGTGGCTGTGTTTGCTCTGATGGACCTATACTCACAACATTTTGGCTGCTACTGATGTCTATACAGTTTGATCAATCTTCCTATGTCTGGTCATTTCTTGGCGTTCAACCGTTTACAACAAAATTAAGAGCAAAAATAGACGACGTTCAACCAACATTTTCCGAAATGTGCGCGCCACAACAACAGGCTCAATTCAAGGGTAGTAAAAAATAATCACCGACGAATCTCACGAAACGCGGACTATTGAAGCAATCGTCCACAGGGTGCATTGACGCATGACACTCTGTGGTTTAATCTCCCTCTCCAGGCTCTCATTTGCAAATTGTCCGGTAATGCGTCAGTCAGTCAGTCCATCCGAATCCTTTCTATGGTTGGCCATCCCTGCCAAAAGTCGTCATTTTATACCATGGTATAAAATAATTATAGAATTCCTGTAAATATTTTGTACCAGAGTATAAAATACCAACCCTGCCATAATTCGTATTTACATGATGCCTATAATTATTTTGTACCATGGTATAAAACCGCCAAGCCTGGCACTTTTCGTATTTACAGGATGCTTGTAAATAATATATATATACCAAGGTATAAAATCGCCAAGCCTGCCACAATTCGTATTTACAGGATTCCTATAAATAAAATATACCATGGTACAAATTAATTTAGCCGTAAGTCGTAAATAACTCAATGTCTTATCAAGAATATTAAATATGATCAATGATTAAACTTTTCAAAATCCTCACTCAGCCGGCTTTGCTCTATACGCACCATTTGATTTTCTTGAGAGGGAGGCATCCTCGTTTTTTTTTAAATAAAAAGGATTATTAGGTATAACAAAAATATATTGGGTGTGCACTTTCTACCCCTCTCCATTTTGTGGTACACCCCAAATCGCCCAGGTAAGATGGTGTTAATTAATACACTAATCTTTCTACCATGTATACTTTATCATCATATGAGCCGAGTTAACAAGTCCTTTAGTCCACACTGCATATATCTTGTCACCATATCTAATCCTCTATCTCATAACACAACTCTTTGTTCCGTGAGCTGAGGTGGCGTGGCTGGAAAGTGTTTACACAGCCTTATGTATACACAAGTTAACATCTATTTCTTGGTTAAACTATAGTAAATACGTTGTAATTGATGTTTATGTCGCGATGTCTGTTCTGCACTCTCAACAGCTGCATGCAATTGGACGGTGGGATTGGCGACCGGAGCCTCGAGGGATCTGTCCTCTTCCGGGTACATTGCCCGCTAAATCGAGAGAGGGGAAGGAGCCTAAAGCTCGGTACCAATTTTGCAAAATCTCATATCATTGATGGAAAGAAACAGGAAGCCA
The DNA here is from genome assembly GCA_036873755.1 of Hanleya hanleyi. Classification (NCBI taxonomy): domain Eukaryota; kingdom Metazoa; phylum Mollusca; class Polyplacophora; order Lepidopleurida; family Hanleyidae; genus Hanleya; species Hanleya hanleyi. The sequence continues at coordinate 24,852 of JAVTVY010002262.1, forward strand.
AATTTTACGATTTACGGGTAAATTAATTTGTACTATGGTATGAATTATTTACAGGCATCCTGTAAATACGAATTGTTGCAGGCTTGTCGATTTTATACCATGGTACAAAATAATCATAGGCATCCTGTAAATACGAATTGTGGCAGGATTTATGATTTTATATATGGTATATATTATTTACAGGCATCCTGTAAATACGAATTGTGGCAGGCATGGCGATTTTATACCATTATACAAAACAATTATACGCATCCTGTAAATACGAATTATGGTAAGCTTGTCATCTTGTACCATGGTACAAAATATTTACATCCTATAAATATTTTATGCCATTGTATAAAATGAAGAATTGTGGCAGGGATGGCCAGCCATAACCTTCGTCGACAAAATAAGGAGAATCGTTGACTTTAGAACCTTGATTTTTGGCATGATCGTGCATTAGGAGCTGGTCTACTTTTGAGGAAATCTAGGGACTATTGCAGGCATTTTTGGGGGACTACCGCGAAACCGGAAACCCGCGAAACCGCAAGAAAACATTCTGCCCAAAACAAATGCGCAGTGGGTGTAAACCATGCTAAAATGGCGACCCGCATGGATTTCGTCAAGAAGCACGAGGCGGGTGTGAAAATTTCTCTTCACCAGCTGTACACAGGAAATAATTATTTCTTTGATAAATAATAAAAGTAAGTCCATTAGATTGATTTTAAGCCTCCTACGGCCATGGAAATGGTCAGTCTTAGGTCATGGTACACACTTAAATTATATCAAACCCACTTCGTAGGTTGTGTGACGTTAGTCACACTACTCATGTATGAGAAATATTCAACCAATTATCCTACTATTCAAAGAAAGCAATATTAGGCTTACAATAAATGGTAAGATTGGCAACATCAAGTCAAAAATAGCCTAGTTATCACTGAATAAAAATATTTTCCACAGTGTATCCCATGTTAAGATGCAGAAAATACTAACCACAATTTGAAGTCGAGGATCCCGCGTCAATACACCTGTTGGTGCACCGGGCAACTGTCTTATCTAACTATTAATATGGAAAAGGCATTTTGATCAAGAGAGTGCAAGAATTAGAATTGAGAAATAATTGTCATACATAAGTAGTGTGACTAACGTCACAGGGACTACGAAGTGAGGGAGATGACTTGTGGGTCCAAGCGTAATGTCATAGGTCACCTAGATTACTTGGGGGTCCAAGCGTAATGTTAAAGGTCACCTAAGTAAATCATTTTTTCATGAAAAGTAAGTCAGCTCAGAACTTGCTGGTAACAGTCCCCTAAAGCACGTTCATGCCAAAAATCAAGATTCTATTGTCAACGGTTCTCCTTATTTTGCCGACGAAAGGATTCGGATGGGCTGACTGACTGACTCATTACCGGACAAGTCGCAAATGAGAGCATACTTCGTAGGAAAAACACTGGAACTATGAACAATAGTCATCAAGCACTGATAATTGACATCATTTGTACTGTAAAATCTAAAATATACAGTATATATATACTAACGATTCATGAAGTGATTACCACCGTAGGCCCTACACAGACAGCTGTCTTTCTTAGCCTCTTCAGTGAACGCTTGGAATTGAGCTATTTTGTCCGCCGGGGTTCTCGGGAATTCTGTAAATGCTCAAATTGTCAGAAAGCCCCGGTGAGGCATTATCACATGAAAGCTAACCTGACTAGACGTGCATTCTCCCTAATACTGATTGAGCATCCCGGTATGTAACCCTAAGTCCTAACACTAGCCCCGCTTTGACGCTCGATTAGACATACATTCCTCAACAACCCTCCTTTTTGGCACTCGACTGTACATACAATCCCCTCTAACCATCTCTGATACTGGATTAGACAAATTCGCCTCCAGTCCCGCTTTGATACCCGACAAGATATGTATTTCCCACCAACCTCGTTTTGACAGTCGACTAGACATAAATTCCTCCTCAGCCAATTGACACTCGGATAGACATACATTCCTCGCGAACCCCTCATCATCCGAACGCATGGCACGATCATACGTAGAAACTTCTGCTCGTTGAGTGAAACGTGGAATGCCCTTAGCAAGCTAAGATGGAACCCCTCGTTGACACTCGACTAGACATACATTCCCGCTACCCCTGTTTTGACATTCGACTAGACATACCTTCCTCTTTATCCCCGTTACGGCACTACAGAGCTAGGAGAGCTGTGAAGTCCATTTGGCGTTACACGGAGGATTAGACATTGATCAAGTGCATGCCTATCGTTGTATGGTGTTGCATAGAGAATCCCCGGACGACAACAGCGAAATACAATTGACAAAGTCCGATGGAGGTGTATCACCAGTCTTTTCTCCATGCTGTGGTGGGCCATTAACATTTACATGAGATATCTTCCACCAAAGCCTTGTTTCTTGTTTATTCAGTTGTACAAAGACAACGCTAAAACTGTTATGAGCGATCATATTGAATCCCGCCGAATAGTGTTTATTTATTTCGCTCATTGCATTTTATTATAAATAAATACAAGGTATATCGGCTCGAGCAAACTAACGCCAAAAAGTCAATCGGCGACCTCAACCATTTTTTTTATTTTTTAAATCTGACAGAGCGAAATTAGACACCAATGGCATCGCTCAGTAAACTCTCTGAACTGCCATCATTTTCTTTGTTCCTATTATTTATTTTCTTAATTAACACACTTGTTAACCTAAAATGTATATATGTTATGATTGTGGTTGTATTTAATTTTGTTTTATTTGTAACGATTTCATATATGTATTGTTCACCTTCCACCTTGTGCCCTTCCTGTTCTGTGAAACTGGGTCAGTTATATATAGTACAGTATAATATTGATTGGCATTATGGATAACCAGAGTATGACCACGGAGGACGTTCCACTCACCAATCTACTCTCATTTCTTCCTTTCTTTCATGATCCAACTCCAGAACATACCGAAAATATATCTGAACAAACCAACATTATTAATCTGGAATTTCTTGAAAATATGTGCTTTAATCCCATTGACCTAAATGACACTGAAAACAGCAAAACTGTCACAGATGACAATGAAAATGAATGTTTACACTGGAATAACATAAATAGGCACCAGTCTAATTATTTTACTGAAACATCCTTTATTGAACATCCCGATATACAAGATACTACTCATAGCTGTACACCATTGTCATTTTTACATTTAAATGCTAGAAGTATTAAGAAACATTTTACAGAAATCACCGGATTTCTATACAATCTTCAATATCAATTTTCTGTTTTGGGTTTTTCTGAAAGTTGGCTAAACCCCTCAACCGAAATGATTTATGAAATACCCGGATATAAAGCTTTTCCAGCATCGAGAAGTAAAAAAAAAGGGCGGCGGCGTCATTTTGTATGTAAATGAAAATATTAAAATATGTAAAGAACGCGAAGATCTATCAAATTGCGACAAAGACGGTGAATATGAATCCCTTTTCATTGAATTAGAATTTAACGGTACTAAATATATTGTAGGAATATTTTATCGACCTCCTGGAAAAAACGTCACCAAACTAAATTGTCATCTGGAATCACTTCTAAAAAACAGAGATATTGAAAGAAATAAATGTGTTTTAATGGGCGACTTTAACATTGACCTTTTCAAAACTGAAAATCATGGACCGTCCAAAGAATTTCTTGAAAACCTAAAATCAAATTACTTTTTCCCCCAAATTACTAAACCAACCAGAGTTAAATCTCATTCGGCAACTTTAATTGACAATATATTTATCAACTTCCACGAGGATAATCTATTATCCGGGATATTCCTAACTGAAATTACTGACCATTTTCCTATTTTCCATATACTAAAATCCGAATCACATTACCGTCCCCCAGATCAAATCCTGACATTTCGCAATGTTATTCCTGAACGAAAACACTTATTCATCCAAAGAATTAAAGATACTGATTGGGAAGATGTCATTAATAGTGATGATACTAACACGGCCCTAGATACATTCGTAACCAAATTTACCAAAGAATACGACGACTGTTTTCCGTTAATCACAATTAAGTCACCAAAGAAAAAAATCATCAAACCTTGGATCACCCATGGAATACTGAATTCTATCCATGAAAAAAACAAGTTATATCGAAACTATCTAGCCGCACAAAATGAACACACACATAGGCAATATAGAGCATACAGAAATGAATTAAATCACACCATAAGACTATCTAAAAGGAACTACTTCGAGGATAAATTTAATTCCAGTAACCAAGATATTAAAGGCACCTGGAAAATTATAAATCAGTTGATGAATCGGAAAAACACTATTCAGTCACAATCAACTTTTGTAGTAGATGGACAAGAAATATCGGACAACAAAACAATTGCATCAAAATTCAATGAATATTTCAGCTCAGTAGCCTCAGATCTGGACTATCAAATTCCAAATAATGCACCAAATTTCAAGGAATACTTGCAAAATCGCACACAACAATCATTTCAATTTCCAAATGTAACTCCAGTGGAAGTAAAACAGACCATAACGCAACTAAAATCAACCGCACCAGGGATTGATGGTATTCGCACCTCACTAGTCAAACTTGTTTCTGACTATATTTCCACTCCCCTATCTTTCATCATGAACTTATCGTTCACTACGGGTCAAGTACCAGACGTCCTAAAAGCTGCAAAGGTAACACCCATATTCAAATCTGGGGATCCATCCAATTTATCTAATTATAGACCTTGTGATGGTATTTCGGTGGGACCGATCGTGGCTCCCCCTGTTCTGAATCCGCCCCTGTCTCAGCGTTATCAGAGGGCGTATGGTCAACTTCTTTGGCGACAGAGGGTTGGCGAGATTGACGAGAAAATATTTCAGAATTGACATTGTCAGACGGAAGACGGTGCTGAGAAATCACAATAAAGTTTCATGATGAAATCCAAGATGGCCGCCTGATGGCCATATCGGATTTTCGAATCGGAGCAGGAAAGGTTTCTTGCACAACTAGACCCCAAAGGGAAGCCGTGTACCAAAGTTGATAAAAAAATCATGAAGTAGTTCCTGAGAAATCGCAATAACACAGTTTCGTGGGAAAATCCAAAATGGCTACTTGGTGGTCATATTGGATTTTCAAATCGGACCAAGAATGGTATCTTGTATAGCTAGACCACAAGGGGAACCTGTGCACCAAAGGTGATGGTACGATAAGGCGGGATTTTGGCCTATAATAAAAATAGAATGTCCTAAAAATACTTATGTTTTAATGTAACGGCAACAGAAAATATAAGTACACAATATGTGAAAGTTTTAGACAGATTGCGTTATGATTATACTTATCACATGAAACTGAAATCCACAGCTTGTGGTATTTCGTGAAAAAAGAGACGCGTAGGACCCATTTGACCAAAACGCCATTTCAACTGGTGTTGTGTGGTAACATTATATCCCCACTACTGGAATATCTTTTTGGTCCAAGGAGTCCTTCATACTAAAAAATGAAAAGTTATGATTCATAAGGTTTGAAGTTTTCGTACGTAGATTAAAGTGACAAAATAACCTGTTACAGCTGTTCGTATGTCATGATGTAGTGGTTACGCATGGTGGATCACAAGTGGCTCAAAATTTTCTTTTACCGAGTTCGAATCCCAGGAGGGCAACATGTGTGACGTCGACAATTTATTTCAACCTTTCTCATTTTTGTAAAAAAAAAATTGCATTCAGCATATCTGCAATAAGATTTTAGGCTATCATTATGAACCAATAATGTTAATATTGTTTATCGATGACACAATACCGTGTGGACATTCAAACGTTGAAATCAAACCATCAGTCACTCCGTTGATGACATGTGCCGGCGACGACAAGTTGTACATTGCATTGTGATTGACAGATGGAGAGAAGAAATGTAAATTCCTATGAGTCCACTGGCTGTGGGCAAACACCCCGCCTTACAATACCATCTCCTTTGAGAAAGATCCATGCAGTAATTTCCTGAGGTTTCATGGATAAATTCAAAATGTGGCCATACAAAATTTTCCAATCTGACTGAAAATAGATATCTTGCGCAACTAGACCCAGGGGAACCTGTGTACCAAATTTGAGAAAGATCCATACAGTAGTCCCTGAGAAATCGCGATAACAAGAATTGTTTACGGACGGACGACTCGCCGACGCAGGAAAAGCGATTTGAACAGCCCACCATCTGGAGAGTCTGAGAAAGCACCCGTGAAAGCTAGAGAGTAGATAACGCCCAAGTTTTATCGACAGGATTAGAAGACTAAAGGATGATTATAGGCCTATATTCGACTGTACACTTAAAATGTACATATGGCGCTGCTGACGGTTAAATATTACAGGTCAGCAGCGCCATCTGCACATTTTCATAATAATGCTGATGGTAATTACATGCATGACTCAGTTAACCCCGGGACATTGGCTATATGACAGGACAACGCACTGTAGTGGAATTTTATCATATACCTATCTGCCAAAGGCATCTGATACAGTGCCATCTGATAATTTTCTGTATCATGCTAGTTTGATTTTGTGAATAGCCGGACTTCTTTTAAGCTCAGTGACCATGGTGACCATAATATAGCGCAGCGCCCTCTGCTGGGGAAACCCCGGAACTAACTTAGGAATGCGGCTGAAGTGTTAGAACAACAACAATAACAACAACAAAAACGTAAAAAGCAAATAAACAATATTTTAAAAAATCGAGAAAAAAAATCTAAATATTTCTAAAAAGTATCTATCACAACATTAATAGATTAACAGTATTTTTATCGGTGTTGTTTTGGACGTGTGTCGTCTGTTTCTTGCAGTTCGTTCACCGTACTGAATTTCATCTTTACGAACACAAACAATCCGAATCTACGCATGAACACTGGCCCTGGGTGTATATATTGTAAACAGTTAATTAATTTCATCGTATTTTAGTAGTCAAGTTTGTTCTGTATTTTCGCTGTGTTGGACATTTGCTCGCTGGTTTATTGAACTTTGAAGTTGCCGGCGATCGTGATGATATCATGGCAGGCGTGTTCAGCGATTCTGACACAGGTACGTCCGAGTACGGGAACTTTGACATTAGCACTGATTTGTTTTCCGATGATATGGGAAGTGATAATTTTTCAAGTGCTGGTGATGAGCTACTTCTCGATGTTGATAACCAACAATCCCAGGAAACATCTCGTCCAGAACCAAGCGAAGAGCCGATCGTGGTCCCCTCAACATCTCGTGCTCCAACATTTGTGGAAAACGTGGACCCCAACATAAATTTTGTGGAACGTATGAAGAATAGTAACACTGAACGAAAAACCCAAGGCACTGTGAAGGCGTTCCGCAATTGGCTCAACTCTGCTCCACGTTTTGAAACAAGGGAAATACAAGACATTCCCCCTATGGAACTGGATAATCTTATTGGAGCCTTTATTCTGAGTATCCGGAAATTTGACGGCTCTGAGTACGAACCAGACACTTTACGAGTTACCGGCGGGGTGTTGACAGGTATTTACGGGACAAAAACTATCCATACAGTCTTCTTTTTGACCGAGAATTTAAAACCAGTCGCGACGTGCTCGCCTCAAAATGGAAGGAACTAAAGCAAAAGGGCAAAGGGAACCACCTCAATAAATCCTCCCCTCTAAGACCGTGTGAGGGGGCTATTTTCGCCCAGAAGGGGCTGATAGGCTGTCACAGACCTAAAGCTCTCGTCAATAAATTGTGGCTAGCCAACACAGTGCACTTCGGTTTACCTGGAACTGACGAGAATCGCAAATTAAAGTGGGGAGATGTGTCTTTGAAAACTGATGAAAATGGCCAGGAATTCTTGGAGTTCAGAGAGCGGGACACAAAAACCAGAACTGGTGCCACTACATCAACGCACGAGAGATCGTT
>JAVTVY010002263.1:0-35335 GCA_036873755.1 Hanleya hanleyi
CGCATGCGCAGAATGCCGATAGTTCAGCCCCATATCCAGCCCATCAGATGCCCTTTCACGAATGCTTCACTTTGATACCTCACTCGACCCCATTGGACCATTAGGGGCTCCCCTAGCTCCAAAACGTCTATTTCCATACCCTTGGGCCACCACGCATGCGCAGAATGCCGATATTTCAACCCCACGCCCAGTCAATCAGATGCCCCTTCACGAATGCTTCACTTTGATACCTCATACGACTCCATTGGCCCATTAGGGACTCCCCTAGCTCCAAAACCGCTATTTCCATACCCTTGGGCCACCGCGCATGCGCAGAGTGCCGATATTTCAACCCCACACCCAGCCCATCAGATGCCCCTTCACGAATGCTTCACATCGATACCTCACTCGACCCCACTGGACCAGTAGTCAATCTCCTAGCTCCAAAAAGGCTATTTTCATACCCTTTGGCCTCCGCGCATGCGCAGAATGCCGATAGTTCAACCACGCGCCCAGCCCATCAGATGCCCCTTCACCTAACCTTCAATTTGATACCTCACTCGACCCCATCGGACCCTTAGGGGCTCCCCTAGCTCCAAAAAGGCTATTTTCATACCCTTCGGCCGCCGCGCATGCGCAGAATGACGATATTTCAACCCCACACCCAGCCCATTAGATGCTCCTTCACCTAACCTTCACTTTGATACCTCACTCGACCCCATCGGACCATTTTATCTAGGGACTACTTTTTCTCCGCGGAAGCTTTTTCCCGAGACCGAATCACCGCCAAAACCACGGCCAAACCGCATCACCGCGCATGAATACATTTTTTTTTTTTTTTTTTTTGCCGGAACTTTTTTTTTGCCCGAACATGCCCGAACATGCCCGAACCACGCCGCCATCTTGCTTTACAACATGGCCGACACCCGCCATCTTGCTTTACAACATGGAAGACAACCAACCTCGCCACCAGGGGTCGCTCTCCGCTGGACAATTGGCCGCTCCGATGAACCCCTGGGACGACGCTCACTGAAAATTGGTCCCATAATACATTGAAAAATTCGTTCACGTGTCCTCTTCCGGTTCCATTGGAACGTATCCAATTCTTTATGAAACGTCAGTCATGAGTCACTTGCATGGCCAGCCTGTCATAACGTCATGACGTCAGAATAGAAAATGTTTCGCAAGAATGCATGAAGAGTTCTGGTAGGTTACGTCATCTTTCAGACGCGCTCGTAACATCCATGACGTCGGGACCTCGGCTTAATCTCCACAGATACGCTCTCGTTATGTTCTAAATTCTAGGGTTGTGTGTGCTATCCAATGACCGATCGTACTGCTGAGCGCCATCCCAGAGCCTAGTAGGGAGGACAGGACCGGATGGCTCTGGTTTCGAGATTGGGAAGACAACCACCATCTTGCTTTACAACATGGCCGACAACCCGAACACGCCCGAGCATGCACGAACAGTCCCGAACCACGACGCCATCTTGTATTACAACATGGCCGACCCAGTTGACCTCTCCTCCCGCCACGTGACCGCCACAAATGACCTCTACATCCGGGGAAAAACAGCGCTAGGTTGCTCAATGACTACTACTCACATCTCATGAATAGATCGAAACTTGTGTTTAAATAAATGTTCGATTATACGCTCGATCCCAAATTAGACGCGCCCAAATTCGTCTTTAAAAAGTCAATGTTGAGATGTGTTACGATTTATTGAAAGCAAATGGTGACCTCTGTTGAATGCTACTGAAGATAAGATGGATGTATCGAGGTAAAAATACAGATATTGAGTTTTGACTAATAGTGTATTGGTCGGTATGTTGAACAGATATACAGCAAACATACAACATTGACAATGAACTGTTCTAATTATTACTTGCACTAATCAACATTGACTGTTTAAGAGTAACGACATGACAGAGAATCAATGTCTTTGTGATCGCGATCCTGTTGAACACATCTTCCAGCGACCGCGACATATTCAGTTAATACAAAAATAATCGGAAGTATCACAGTGGAGGTTTGATCAGAGAAATATCACTGGTAACTATTGAGTGCTTCCATTTTACAGGGAAAGGGATTTTCTGTGTTGCACATGAATTAATATGGAAGTTTCATAAAAGATTTGCTATTATGGAGTCGAGGACGAATGTCTTGCGAACGTCGCTGTCTGGATTACCATATTGATTGATCAGTTATAGATATTGATAATATAGCAAGATGAATACATATTCAACAGCAATCTTGCCAGACACGGCTAATTACTGCGTGAGAGAGAAGAAGATTATATTCAATCAGCTTCAAGTCATTAAATGAGCTTTTCCTGTACCAAACACCGTTATGATAAAAATCACATTGGAAGAGGTCAGACTTACGCCTGCCACCAACAGTATGTGTTGGTATAGCGGTTACGGTAGTAAACGTGATATCTAACTATGCGATTCCATTCGTGTAATAAAATATGATATTTTCTGCAAATCAGATTCTGCAAAGACTTCTCGTTCCAATATTCACGAAACATAGCATTCATGACACGAAACTGATATAATAATTATGTGGACGTCAGAGCCAAAATTCCCGCGCTAAAACCCAGGCCTACCAGGTATACCCACCTTTGGCTGAAAAGAACTACTGACGTTGTAAAGATATTTTTACGCCACAGTTGATGTTGAACAATAGCTTTCCGTGCCTCTAACCGCAACACTTCTTATGTAGGAAGAAGCTAGCACTCGAACACTCTGATCTCTATAGGAATATAAGCACGACCTTGTTGAGCTGGTAACGAATTACCTTACGTCGCATGGTGTATTAGATGACAATGTACTGACGAAGACACGACTAATTTTGTAGGGTAGTAACGAATGCATATCGGCTAACATACTGTACACCGCATAGAAATTTGACACATCATCGCAGTCAGCCGACTGGTAATATAGTCATACAAATAAGAAAAACAAAAAGGTGCCAAACATGGCGGAAGAATATGAGCAGAATAAAATCAAGATTCTCATAACGCAAGGCTGACATAATTCAATATAACCACATCATTATGACACATATATGATCAGCTTGACATGATTCTGTCAGGATATTTCACAATGCATGACTGGACTCACTGATCACGCAACTTTTCTCAAGCAAACACGAATTTGGCACTTTTCTTAAGCGTGTCTGTGGAGCAGTTTCCCAGAATAAATGTAAGCTTCGCAGTGTTACTTAGATTATTGTCTCAGTGTTGTCTCAGTTCATTAATAGTATCTGTGTTCAAGAAAACTGATTGTAGACATATTAATGGCAGGAGCCATAAAGCATTCTTTAGCTCTACTACATACAAGAGAGATATCATCCATGGAATGTTTCTTTGTTTATAGAGTAGCTATGTAGCTGAAATATTGCTGAACGCGATGTTAAACCTTAATTCTCTCTCTCTCCAATGGGTACTAATTGTGCACCCCTGTTGGCTGAACTATATCTTTTCTATAACGAATATGTCTATATGCAGGCGCTTTCAATTCAAAGCTCGTTCATTCTCATTCACCAAACGCTATATAGACGATCTACTCGCTGTGGATAATCGCTATATAAATGACGCAGTGAAGGATATATATATCCACCTTCACTAGATTTGAAGGATACTACAGGTAGCCCTACCGGCACATCATATTTAGACCTATATCTCTATAAAAATGAAGCGGGCCTTCTCTCTCGTCGACTTTATGGAGAAAAAAAAGATGATTACAATTTCGACATCGTAAACTATCCCTTTCTGGACAGTAATATTCCAGTGGGACCTGCATATGGCGTATACATATCACGCCTAGTAGCATTTGTTGAATCCTGTGTTAAATGTGACGAATTTAATCGCCACAAAACATTGTTGCAGAAACTTATAAAACAGGGCTATACCACCAAGCGCCTCCACTCAAAGATTCTCAAATTTGGCGATACATATCGCATGCTGATAGCAAAATTCGAGCATAGCGTCACGTGCAAGATCTATGGCGTTACGTTTCGTAACTTGCGTCTAATTCCGCTTAACCCGGGGCTAGGGGCCGTATGAACCCATGTACTTCAAGATCCGCATGGTGCCCATATGAACAATCACAATCAAAGCGTGACTGAGATACATCATTCTCTAGATGAAGAGTTTACAACGAATATCGTGTGGATTAAGAATGTTGATCAGCGATACGGATTTGATATTTTTGGAAAATCTTGATGTCTTGCCGGCATCTTTGAAAACTGTTGACCGCTTCTCTCTTGCAGGAAACTAGCCTATGTATATGTATAGTATGATTGTCTTCTTGAATTTGGTGGATATTCTTTAACCCTATCTGGCATGGGCCTTTTGGGACCTGTCCAGGCCTGGAGGGGGGGGGGGGCGAAATGGCCCCCCCCTAATTATTTTTCTTACCCCTTGAGCTAGGGGGCTGAAACTTATTACACTATACCCCTGGGTCAAGCTCTACCAGAAAATGTAAAAAAATCCAAGATGGCCGCTTTGATGACGTCACAGTGACGTCATTTTCAAAACGGCATTTTTTGGCCGATTTTTCGGTCAGATTTTGCGAATTTTTTATTTTTGCAATTTCTCCACAAAAACTGTACGAGAAATTAGCAAATATTAATGTGATTTGAAATAAAATGTTTTTTGCCCACTTTTGATTGAGGAAAAGCAGAAATTTTGAAGAAATTTGACAAAAACATCACTTTTCTGGTACCCACGTGGCCGCCAGCTTGGATTTACCCATGATTCTCCTCTGCTCGGGGGGTTATGCAAATAGGCTCAAAATGACCCGAATAAGATAAACTATATAGTCACGGAGTTTCAGCTATTCATTTTTTGCCGTTCCGGAGATAGTGCAAAAAGTTTATAGGCCATAATGCCCCGGGCCAGGTAGGGTTAATGGACGACGGCTGAATTATGAATGACGGGCCAGTCGCTTGTAATTAGAGAATGGAAGTTTGTGCACAGATTAGAAATTGGTTTAAAAAAGTTGTTTCTATGTGTAATATATTTAGGACGGGTCAGAATAAAATGATGTTCAATCTCAATGATCTTACTTGGACACTGTTTACAAATTCTGTCACTTCCATCTAACTGTTGGTATCTACCACCTTCAATTTCCAACTTGTGCGCACTTCTATATTGTCTATTATCTATGACGTCGGGATAAACTGGTCTACAAAAATGCTAGACATTGAGGATAAGACAATAAGCTTGTCAGATGACTGAATATATGAAATACCTTTCTGCATTTCAATGTCCTTACGACGCTGTGTAATGAAATCAATCCCGACTTTCGTTATATTAAATTGCTCATTGAACACATATCTAAAGCCACATATAGTGAAGAGATTATCAATATCCAGCAACTACAATAGATTTGCCTAGGTACACGTCCGATATCAGAGAGCCATGACTTTCCAAGATTTCCAGAACCGCACCATGCGTTTCAATATATCAAATTTAAGAGAAAGTCGACCAAGTTCGGAACTACATGCTGTGTTCGTGCTTTTGGAATGTACTCCAAGCAACTCTTCGATCAAATTTAGATGTACATGCTCGAAATCATCTGAATCCCTGAAAGTTGCTTTGGCACCCCAAACCCCCCTGCCATACAGAAGCATTGGTTATATTAATGTATGAAACAACTTTTCGGATAGTCTACAATCTGTATCGATAATAATTGCTTTATTTTGAAGTATCTTTTCAGTCCTTTATTACGTAGATTCTCTATGCTTCTCTAAGGGCAAGTTCCAAGATCCTACTGAAGATAGAGACAATGGGGTGTTTTGAGTGAAATTCTATTTCCCATTCAAAATGACTGATCATGACAAACCAATATGTACCTACAGAGCTCAAGGACTGTCTAGTCAGCATATTGCCCGGTTCATTCCGAATCCTGACTGAACCTACTATATTAACCTAGGGCTGAATATTATACCTTGTTTATCTTCGTCAGTTATCTTGGACAGGATTGCCTTAGTCAGGATCGCCGGTGCCAGGCCGATCATTCCACAGAAGAACACTGAAAATGCCAGGGAATCCCCAGGTTACTGAATTATTTCCAAGAAAGTTTACCATATAGTATAGCTTTCAGATTTGAAACACGTGATTTAATTCAACTTTTCCTAAACGAAGCAAGTAATATCATTCACTTGTATATGAAACTGAAAGAACGTCCATAGAGTTAATAAAATGGTATATTATCGCAACGTTCTTATCTAGGTTTTTCTTATATACGGACGTGGTGTTTAGAATTATGCCCACACCGGTTGGTGGTATCACATCTAGTTTAATTTTGTGAACTTTATAAAGGGGCTTACTTGCTATCATCATGGCATCGTTCCTTGCAAACCCTTCCAATATCACGGACATCAGCGCCGAAATGGCCCCAAATAAGGCAATTGTCACGTCCGAGAACCAGCGCTGTAGAACGGCGATAGTGAATAGCAGACCAAAGGGATGGATAAAAGAATCAATGGCATTAAATATACCTATTTTCACGGCATCCCAGCACAATGGACTGTTTAACCGGAAAAACGTTCCCAGTCCAGTGCTTCCGTACTGAATAAGAGCTGGGAAGAGGTAAATAGCTATCCCGAGGATGTAAATCTTCCTTAGTCCGTTCTTTTGTTTGATGAAATAAAAATGGAAAGATCTGTGAACGTATTTTATAGGGGATGTACGAGTTTTTAAGAGAGTTGAATCTCGCTCCGGAAGGAAGAAGATTACAAGTGCAATATTTGCCAGAAGCAAACCTATGCTTAACACATTCGGTAAATAAAATCCGATGTTTTTGATAGCGTATCCAGCGACTATGTCAGCCAGAGCTTGTGAAAAGTCGATGGTAACTTGTATCACGACCATTAAGAAAGACCGCATATTGTCTCTTGTGGTGAAGTCTGACGTGAAGGCGTATGTTGCCATGGCAACCGCAAACTGAAATCCGGATAGTCCTTCAACGATGTGACCAATCAGGAGGTAGAAAATATTAAAATGCAGCTTGATGACGACAATATAAACGAGAGCTCGGAAACAACTGGCGATACATGAAGACAGCATGATGAACCGACGACCAAACCTGTCGGAATAAGACCCAAGGAGTACAATAGCAAACACAGCCGGAACACCTGATCCGAGAGATAGGTAAAGTTGCAATTGCGTCGCTTCAGTCTGAACTTCTTGTTGGAGGATATATTCCGGATCAGTTTTGTTTGTGACACACATTGATTTTCCTGTGACCTGCGTGGATACATTTCGCGATTCTGCAACTCGGAAGTAGACATATTGCCTCCCCACTCCTTCAAAGATTCTTGCAAAGTTATACAAAGCCAACACAGCGTTTACAATGAAATATCTGGCATCAACGCCAAAGAAAGTCTTACGTCCATTGGCGTTCTTAACTGGAATTGATGATGTTGGTGTTCCTTTTTGTAATTCAGAATTCTTGCTCTGGTCGGATTCCTTTTCCATTGTTCTGCAATATATATATGTAGATGTCTTACAAATTGATATAATTTATATGATTTTAGTATAGATACCGAGCATACGCTGAGTCATTACCTTCAACCAAACAAAACACGATAAAAAATGCTACAGAGTATATAATCATGTTTACGCAGTTTAGAACAACAATGTTAACATTTGGTACCCGAGTAATTCATCTTTTCGACACAGTTAAGAACAATGTCACCATTTGCTACAAGAATACTTCATCATGTCAATACAGCTACCAACATTGTCAACGGTCACTACCAGACTACTCAACCATATCCACTCAGTTGATACCATTTCCTCGTCACCATATAAATGACCAGTGATGACAGGTATCTCATAAACAATGAGATTTTAGAAGCATTCGTATTAAAATGAGTTTACATTTTTCGGATCGGCTGTGGGGGTTAAGCTTAAAACTGTGGTGGGAGGTTTAACGGGGTCACAATATCATGATGCCAGAGGTCAGACTGGCGACGCCTAAATCATATGTTAACGATGTGGAGTGTCCAGTTTCCAATTCCGCTGTAGAAGGTTTATATAGTGTATGCTGTGTTACTTAAATTCAGCAAATCGATTGATTATAGAATATTGCATCGACGACCGCAAATTCATCGCTAGTACCTGTACTGGTGCATGTTCATGCAGATTGACATGAACACGCCATGCGATTCAAGATATAACCCGGTTATATACAGGAGAGACCCCATATATCATTACACTATGATGTGAATTCAGATTTGTGCGGATATGTGTAAATTTAGGATGGGTGGAAGATATGGGACAACTCGAAGGTAAAATTGAAACAGGTATATATAGTGTGTGATAAAGATGTTATTTTAGCTGCAGGTACTTTACCTCTGGAATGCCGACCTGGAGGGAACTGGGTTGGACATCTATCTCTTTCGATTGTATAGGTTATAGATATTTATCGGGGTCAGCTTTAGTTAATAAATCACAAGACTTTGTTATGCAGTCTCGTGAACTTCAGAAACAGGTGTACAAAAACACGGCCCCATCACAATCAGTTGATAGATGATAAAACGATCAAAAGCTTGATCCACGCTCACGTCGCTTAAACAGAGAGAGAGAGAGAGAGAGAGGGGGGGGGGGAGAAATAAATTTTATTAATGTGGCGTTCAGCGACACTATGAACAGATTTGTTCGACCATTTATTCTACTGATATTGACCTTAACTACACACCTTAATTACACAAATTACAACACATATAAGGGATGTGGGAAGAGATGCCGACATATTGACAGAGCCACATGACTTCACAGTATAGTCCTCCGGTTAACCTATTCTAAAGCAACTCACAACATTGTATATTTGAAGATATGGATGAAGACGACCACGGTTTTATTAGCTAAACTTATATGGCAGTGTACCGAATCCCAGCGCGGGATGATATATTCTTTTAGTGCTGACTGTCGGCAATGTAATGAGATATCAACAGCTCCCAGTTTGTTCTCATAGTAGATATCGTAGCGCCCATGCTCCTCAACCACAACATAGAGTGATCAGCGCACACCGCTACCCACACCCACATTGGGTCTCGGGAAACACATCGAGTGGAAAGCGGAAGCCCCACAGGAATTCGTCAAAGTTGCATCCACCCACTGAGGGAAACACTTCGAGAGAAGGACACACAGTATACCACGTATAGACAACAGGTCCCTCGGGACCACATCGATTGGACGACCACATAACCGGGTGCCCCATTGGAATTCGATGAGGCGGCACCCATGGAATGAGTTTTATCACATATACAAATTTTCCTAACTGAAATCCCAATATGCCCGCCAGGAGTTCTGTACACTGCAGGATCCCTAAGACAGTTGGACCAACCCATTATATGCATGCACATCAAGGAGTGAGTGAATAGAATTTAACGTCGCTTTCAACAATATTTCAGCTATATCGCGAGAATCAACTAAGCACCACCCAGCCCAGTTGCGTTCCTGCTACTTCAAAGAAGAAATCTTTGAAGCAGCATGGAACCAGACACCCTCCATCCACCCTATAAAACACTGAGGACAGCACACTATAGACACAGACAGGACACTTACATGGTGCAATAAAGACAAGTGATATTACAGTGCTAGACATCACATTATCAAGTTCCTGTTGCTTCTCAGCAAAATGCATTGAAGCAACAGGAACCTGAACCCACCCAACCACCCGCGCATGCACATCAACCTGCACAAGACAATAAATAGTCTCAGTTCAACTTTAGAGCTATCCGTATTCCAGGTTGGCTGGAGGAAAATGCAAAGGCGAAATAAATCGTGTGCGGCTTCCACAAAATCCTACGGAAGAGACACAGAATTTATTTTTCGAAATTATCTCTGAACCAGACATAATTATCACGGACTCCGAGATAATAGTCCAATGACAATGTAAAATTATCTCGGACCCCGAGATAATAGTCTAATGAGAATGCAGACTTATTTGGGACCCCGACATAATCATTCAATCAAATTGCAGAATTGTCTCGGACCCCGAGATGTTTCTCTCGTTCCCCCGACATAATTAGCCAAAGAAATCTCCGTATTAATATGTGCCGTTTTCTTGTCCAGTTAAAGACAACAGCTGGTTATAAATATATAAAAATAAAAATCCTTTGATTATGAACACAGGAGAGGGACCGAATGATGTTTATTAATGTTCAATTATTGGAGAGCGTTGATAGGATATTAAAATGTATTATGATTTGTCTACCGGTACCTGAAATTAGGAAAATGTCATCATCGTCCGGGGTGACGGAAGTGGGTGCCCCCCCCCCCCCTTCCCCATGCTCAAAGAGCGAATATCTGCTTTATTTATTATTATTATTAGATTCTTACGTCGATCTTTTATCTAATGTTTATTGCTTTAGCCATAGCTACAAGAAAACAGACGTAGTAACCCATGCGGTTTACTACTTGCTACTTGCTATTTAATAAAAAGAAAGAACGATGTCAGAAGGTAAAGGTCAAAGGACAGAGGTGATAGGTCGAACGTGATAGGATTATTCAAAGCCGCGTCAAATGGGAGCGTAGGGGTTCAAATTGGGCTGGCGCTGCAACGGTGGTTGGAACTTTATACAACTCGCTAAAGCTGAAGTAAAGAATAAAAAAGGCATTTGACAGAACCGTCACTCGCATATTTGGCTATAACCCTGTCCGGAAAGTGTCTGAAGTGTCTCCCCCTGAATAACTGCCGCTCTGTAAGCGTAGAGGTATTAAAAGCTGCTTCAGGAAAGTAGCCGCCTCGGTTTCACTTTACCAAAGGCATCCGCAATTATTTGGAATACTATATTGATCAACTATTCTAGAATATTTGTTTGAAAAACTATTTTGTTTATATTATCTACATGAACCAATAGATCTCGTGTACGTGTACATTATAAAGATAATTCTCTTGAAAAATAGACTATTTAATTGCTAAAATTAATTGTGGGGGCCTTCGGTACCTACAGGAAGTTCTCTGCACCAATACGCCCCTGGTGGAACAAGGGAGATAAAGTGGTCTGTTTCTATGGTAGGATGAGTACGCTGTCGGTATGGTGGACTGTTAGTGCCCGAGGCCCGCCCTCTATACATATCTCTCGACAAATATATGTAGGTTTATTGTTTTGATGGAAAATTGATGGAAAAATTGATGGGATCTGTCATCATAGCTCCCGAGCTAGCGTATCTAATTCCGCTTAAGCCGGTGTTGGGTGTCGTGTGAATACTTCATAGTCTCCACATGAACATCTACAATGAAAGCGCGGCTGAGATACTAAGGTTTCGTCCGATAATTTACCGTATTCTCGGGTCTGAATGTTAGGTGCCGAGGGATGCTTTCCTGTACAGTCATATGGTTGCTCTGTAGTCGCCAGACGACGTCAATTTTTCCCACCTCTTGCATATCGCTCCAATGGCTAAATCTTCAAAGACCATTTGGCCCGTGAATTGAAAACGGCTACCAAGGACCAATAAAAAAATTCAGCGATTTTCCATGTAACGGATTGGGACGGGAACAGCAACTATTTATACAATATATGAGAAGGGGATCACGTTTCTGAAGAATATAGGTTTCTGGGTCAAATGGTTTTGCCGACATCTTGAATTTTTTTTTTACAAATTTTTAAGGGCTATAGCTCTGGAATCTTGTAGTCTACACATATCTAAATTGATGCAATCTCTTCTCTAGAAGAAGAACACGCTTCTGGCAGATTGTTCGTATCATTGTCCCCGGTATTCTTCAATGAATGTAATCTACTGTGGGCCTAGCAAATAGTTGGCACGCGACAGTTGTTTCCCTTTATCCGTTGTCTCTGACTGAGTGATGCGACAATGAGATGTAATGCATATTAACCTGACGTTATTTATATATGCAAGAAGACGAAGTACAAGTGGAAATCGTATCTTTCTGAAGCACTGTCAGAGTGTATTGTCTATACTCTTCCGCATATACAACAGCATCTTTTGCGTATCATTCCAGTTGGACATGTCTCTCGTTTGTGTACGGTGCGAATGTGTCTAACTAGGCTATCGTGCCATAATTAAGTTTTGTCACACATCCAGCAGGTGTTTGACGGTACACTCGGGTGATGTTCACTGCGTACTTCTTCATGTTCAACCACATAGACAGGTCCAAGGTCTGTCCGGCTTTGGTGAGGTACGTTGTCAAACGGCGAATATGGACTTTATCCCAATCACGAAAGAGGTCGTAATGAACGTAGAGTTCCCCGCATAATATCAAAGGATCGGCATTGACTTTGCGCTTGACGATCAGGTCGTCGATCAGTCCGTCAATTTCACCCAGCCTTCCGGTGTTTTTTATACGGGGCAAATGTTCGGAGTCACATCTTTACTCTCGGCGGGCCAGTTATAGTTCCCCACATTGACGAAAACGTTGCACTCCAAATGGAAAATGATGATGACTGAATGTTAACGAGTGGTAGCGAGAGTATGATACGTTAAGGCAACTCACCTTTATATACAATTCCATCGCTGTACACTGCGCATGTGGATTCTACAAGTATACCGGTTTTTATTGCTCCATTTTGATATTCTTTAACTTCAACTATAGCGAGTTCTATAAAGTTTCACCCACCGTTGCAACGACAATACAATTTGAACTCCTATGCTCTCATTTGACGCGGTTTCAAATAATCCGTCTCCATGATTCGCTTTTCCTGGTTCTTCTTTTTATTCCTTGGTTCATTTCCCGACTCACATTTGTCATTCCTCGTTTCATTTCCTGGTTCTTCTTTGTCATTGCTCGGTTCATTTCCTGGTTCTCATTTATCATTCCCCGGTTCATTTCCTGGTTCCTCTTTGTATTATTTTACGGTATTTCCTGGATGTCAGTCTTCAGTTTATTTTCTGGCTCTACTTCGTCATTCCTCAGTTTAGGAAGCGTATCGAGATAAAAAATAATTCAAGACAGATATTGTGTTCACTTTGATAGAGAGTGTGTTAATCATCAAGCTGAACAAACAAAAAAGTTGACAATGAACTGTTCTAATTATTACTTGGAATAATCAACATTGACTGCTTTTCCTGACGTTTCATAACAGAACAGAGTAACGACACGACAAATAACCAACGACTATGTGATCATGATAGCTCAGAGGGGCCTGATGAAGTCGCCCAGAATGCATCGTCCAGCGACGATAAGCGTCCAGTTAAAACAAAAACAATCAGAAGTGTCATAGTGGCGGTTTGATGGTTCTCAATCGGGTTCTCAATTTCTGGTTCTCAATCGTCACTCCTTTCCACGGCACAATTTCATGAAACCTCAACTGAGCAATTTTCCCACTTTAATCTTTAGGTGTACTTGAAAACGTCCCTTGACTCAAGTTTATGTTTTTCATGAAAGTTCACTTGGACCTGAAATCGCAATAGAGTTCTTGTGTGATATCCTTTATCATTTCTCAGTCCATTTTTTGTCCACCTTTATCATTTATACGTTAATATCCTGGATCTTCGTTGTCATTCCTCGGTCCATTATTGATCTATTTTGGCTCGCTGGTTTCTAATGATCCGTCGATACCACTGGGTGTGAGGTGCTCGATTTTCATGTACGACACGGTCAGTAGCATCATTGTCATTTTGTGGGTGCATACTCGTTATAAATGTCATGTTCCGATGAAACAGAGTTGACTGGGTCAACTGGCATAGCCAGATCCTCTGGCGATGATATCGGTTTCAACTTTTCAGATTTTCTAATTTACAAGAGATGCTAGGTCGTCTGGCGATGATATGGGTTTCAACTTTTCTTTCTGAGTCATAAGAATCCTGAAAAACAACACAACGAGAAAATATGTACATTTTACCGAGAAAATATATCGTCAAGTTGATTTATTATCAGTGACGTCGGAGACGGGGGTGGGGGCAGCCCTTTGAAATTGTAAAATAGATTTAAAAAGTTCAAATCAAGGGAACATGGAATGTTGAGTAAGCATAACAGTATTCACAGGTTTAACGGCTTAGTCAGGTTATTGTCAGAAAGGATTCACCATATAAGGACACTTAGTTATCTCTATCAGCCGATAAAATCTCTATTAATGGATAAGATAATAGTAATTAGATAAACGACAGTTCAGAAATGGACATGCTCGGGGAATCCTTTATTATCAAAAACTGCAGGATGGCCTACTCACACGATGAGACCGGTCGTGATGACGTACTGACCATCCATTACTAAGAACACTGTCCCTGTCATTAACTTTATTGTGGCCTGGTATATACCGGTGTAGATGAATTGGGCTACAACGTATGACAACGCCTCAATGAATCCAAAACCCGAGAAGAGGGCCCCTAAAATAATGAAAGGGAGATTGTCTATCGATTAATATCACATCTCATAAATGGATAGCGAAATTGTGATTATTAAATGTTGAATTATTCGCTAGACACGACATCGTTCCCAAACTAGATGCACTAAAAACAGTTAGCCTTAAAAAGGTCAATGTTGAGATGAGTTACAATTTTTTGAAAACGAATGGCGAGATCTGGTAAATGTCATTGAAGATAAGAGAAGCGTATCGAGATAAAAAATAATTCAAGACAGATATTGTGTTTACTTTGATAGAGAGTGTGTTAATCATCAAGCTGAACAAACCAAAAAGTTGACAATGAACTGTTCTAATTATTACTTGGAATAATCAACATTGACTGCTTTTCCTGACGTTTCATAACAGAACAGAGTAACGACACGACAAATAACCAACGACTATGTGATCATGATAGCTCAGAGGGGCCTGATGAAGTCGCCCAGAATGCATCGTCCAGCGACGATAAGCGTCCAGTTAAAACAAAAACAATCAGAAGTGTCATAGTGGCGGTTTGATGACAGGAATACAAGCATCGAGTCATTCATTCAATATTCAGCCGTCGAAGAATTTTTGCGTCCATAATCCAAAATAGGTTAGGTTAGTTTCCTGCAAGAGATGATCAGTATTCTTAATCCATATGATTTTCGTTGTAAATTCGTTATCTATAGTATAATGTATCTCAGTCTCACTTTGATTGTGACTGTTCATATGAACACCATGAGGATCTTGAAGTACATGGGTTCATACGGCCCCTGCATGGCCCCGGGTTAAGCGGAATTAGATACAAGTTGAGAAACGTAACCGCATAGATCTTGCGAGAAAGGTGTTACAATTACCACAGGGAGCTATTGCACGCCTATATTTCACGAGGGAACAGGTTTTCTCTATATTGTACATGGATTTGCATGATGAAATTTCTTAAAAGATTCGCGATTATGGGTCCGAGGACGCTAAGTTGCACCGCGAGTGTCTTGCGAATGCCATATACTGCCTAGATTACCGTATTGATTCACCAGGAATATTTGCTAGAATGGAAATTATTGATGATATAGTACGATGAATATATATTCAACATGAATCGTGCCCGACACCGCAAATGACTGTATGGGGGAGAAGCTAATTGCATTCAATCTGTTATGTTAGATATCATATTGGAAGAGGTCACACTTACGCCGAAACCTGCGACAAAAAATATATGCAGTGTTATAGCGAATATGGTGCTATCTGTCGTATAATCGTTTGAACTTTACGGATGAATGGCTATAGAAGAACAATGAGCACATGTTTGGAGATGCTGTAAACGAAGTCATGCTATGTTGCGATGCCTGGATGTCGGGAGTACAGAGCTAGTCTGACACATACACAGGTGACCGTTGCAGTATATAATAAAGGCATCGCGGATAGGCTGATACCAGTTCTCCCTTTTTAGGGTTAACAATATCATGTGTACATGTATAGTACATGTGTTTGAAGTCTATAATTGTTCGTGTATATGAACGCGGTGTTTATGCATTATTTAGCACGGTACCATTTGACTGTTTGAAATAAGGGCCAGTGAGCCACACGGTGTGGAATTTTGCAAGCCGATTTGTCATTCTGAGAAATCTTCAGAGTTCTGAAGTATTTCTCGGATCTGGTAAAGCCACTATGTCCTGGACGTTGTCTGGGTGTGCGCGGATACCGACACTGCTCACAATGTGGCCTAAAAATGGGAATCTTGTTTTCGAAAACTCGCATCTCGTTGAGCGTTATACCAGCCTTCTCAGGACGATCAAGAACAGCATCTAGGTATCTGGTGTTTTTGCGACTACCAGAACATCATCCAATAGGCGAACTGCGTCATCTAGACCTTCTAGAGTTTGTGTCATTTTCTTCTGAAAATAGGCTGGGCCAGAAGAAATCCCAAGCGAAGTCTGTTGAAGCAATATCGGCCATATAGGATCACAAAGGTGGTAAGTAGAGCCAATATCTTCCGAAACATCTTCTTTCTGCCACTCAGCTCACGCACATAAATGATTTCGCTAAGGGTTTTGAATATCGTACTGATATCGTGTCGTATGATTGTGTCAGGAAGAACAAGGAACACATCTTTGCAAATGCTGTAAACGAAGCCATGTTACGTAACGCTGCCCGGGTGTCGGGAGTACAGAGCTGGTTCGAAAAATACATACAGTTGTAGCATATAATAAAGGCATGGCAGGTAGACTGACATCACACTATGTAACTCTGCGATCCTACCTGATTCTATTCGTGTACTGAAATGTGATTGTTGTATTTGTTCAGTAGCAGTCCAAAGAGGGTAACGCTGTTGATCAATAACTTCCCGCGACTCTAACAGCGAAACTGAAGTATGAATTTACAAAGGGACCTTTTTGACCCGGTAACAAATTACCTATGTCACATAATGTATTAGCTGTTAATATACTGGCGATGGCAAGACATTTTCTGTAAGGCAGTAACGTGCATAGGCTAACAAACTGTACTCCACATATCCTTCGCTATGATCAAATTTCAAGATTGGAGACATTGGCCATGGCGTCTTTGAATACAATTCGAGTTGCCAAGTAACCGATTTATGCGGCTATAGAAAATACCTTGTTTATCGTCATCTGTTATCTTGGAGAGGATTGCCTTAGTCAGGATCATCGGTGCCAGGCCGATCAATCCGCCGAAGTACACTGAAAATGCGAGCGAATCACCAGGTTATTGAATTATCTCCAAGGAAGTCTGCAGTTCACCATATAGTATCTTCCACGTTTGATACACGTCATTTATGGATGTCCACTGGTGGTGAATCAAAGTGACTAACTTTTTGAATAATGTTTGTTGCTACATTCATGATTATGTAATATTAGGAAAAACAAAGATAAAGTTATAGGCTCGTGTGCATTGCAATTTTAAGTGAGCTGACCGATCCTCCATTTGATAACCGTCCATAGAGCTTGTAAAATTGTTATTATAGCGAGGTTCATATATAGATTTGTCTTATACATACGTGGTGGAAGAATGCCCAAACTGATTGGTGGTATCACCAATAATCTAATTTTTTAAATAATGCTCAGTGATATACGCAGTCACAGATTTTTTTATACCGGTAAGTGCAGTTGAGTAGAAATACATCCTCATCTGAAAAGATGTTATAGAAACCCCGGGGTAACACGAGAGGACGTCTGATCACGCGAGACTTTATAAAGGGGCTTACTTGCTATCATCATGGCATCGTTCCTTGCAAGGCCTTCCAATGTCAAGGCCATCAGCGCCGAAATGGCTCCAAATAAGGCAATTGTCACGTCAGAGAACCATCGCTGTAGAACGGCGATCGTAAATAGCAGACCAAAGGGATGAATGAAGGAATCAATGGCACCAAATATGCCTATTTTCACGGCATCCCAGCACAAAGGACTGTTTAGCTCGAAAAACGTTCGAAGTCCACTGCTTCCGAAGTGAATAATAGCTGGGAAGAGGTAAATGGCTATCCCGAGGATGTAAATCTTCCTCAACCCGTTCTTTTGTTTGGCGAAATAAAATTGGAAAGATCTGTACACGTATTTTATAGGGGATGTACGAGTTATTAATAGAGTTGAATCTCGCTTCGGAAGAAAGAAGATTACAATTACAATATTTGCCAGAAGCAAACCTATGCATAACACATTCGGTAAATAAAATCCGATGTTCTTGATAGCGTATCCAGAGACTATATCAGCCAGAGCTTGTGAAAAGTCGATGGTAACTTGTATCACGACCATCAAGAAAGACCGCATTTTGTCTCTTCCGGTGAAGTCTGACGTGTAGGCGTATGTTGCCATGGCAACCGAGAACTGAAATCCGGATAGTCCTTCAACGATGTGACCAATCAGGAGGTAGAAAATACTTAAGCGCAGCTTGATGACGACAATGTATACGAGAGCTCGGAAACAACTGGCGATACAGGAAGTCAGCATAATGAACCGCCGACCGAATCTGTCGGAATAAGACCCCAGGATGACAATAGCAAACACAGCCGGAACACCTGATCCGAGAGATAGGTAAAGTTGCAACTGCGTCGCTTCAGTCTGAACTTCTTGTTGGAGGATATATTCCGGATCAGTTTTGTTTGTGACACACATTGACTTCCCTGTGACCTGCGTAGATATATTTCGCGATTCTGCAACTCGGGAGTAGACATATTGCTTCCCCACTCCTTCAAAGATTCTTGCAAAATTATACAAAGCCAACACAGCATTTACAATGTAATATCTGGCATCTACGCCAAAGAAAGTCCTACGTCTTGTGGCGTTTTTAACAGGGACGGATATTGGTGTTTCTTTTTTTAATTCGGGTGACTGGGTCTGGTCGAGATCCTTTCCCATTGTTCTGCAATAGATATGTAGATGTGGAACAAATTTATATAATTTACATGATTTTAGTATAGACACCGAGCGTACGCTGCGACATTACCTTCAGCCAGGCAGAAACGATACAGTGTTCTACCAGAGTATTTTATCATGTCCACAATGTACACAGTTAACAACAATGTCAAGATTTGCTGCCACAGTACCTCATCATGTCCACACGGTTAAGAAAAATGTCAACATTTGCTACCAGAGCACATAGTCATGTCGACTCATTTAAGAACAATGTCAACATTTGCTACCAGACTAATTCATCATGCTTACACAGTTTAGGACAATGTCAACATTTGCTACCAGAGTACATAGTCATGTCGACTCAGCTAAGAACAATGTCAACATTTGCTACCAGACTAATTCATCATGCCTACACAGTTAAGAACAACGTCAACATTTGTTACTACAGTACTGCATCTTGCCTACACAGGTAAGGGCAATGTCAGCATTTCTTACCAGAGTATTTCATCGTGGCTAAACAGTTAACAACGTCAACGTTTGCTACCAGACTATTTCATCATATCTACACGATTGAGAACAACGTCAACATTTGTTACTACAGCACTGCGTCATGTCTACACAGTTAAGAACAATGTCCACATTTGCTACCAAATTATTCCATCGTGTCTATACGGTTAAGAAGAATGTTAACCTTTGTTACCATACGAATTCATCATGCCTATACATCTGAGAACCAGGTCAACCTTTGCCACCAAATGCCTATATTTGCTACCAGAGTATTCCGTCTTGTCGACACAGTTAAGAACAATGTCAACATTTGCTACCAGAGTACTTCATCATGTCTACAAAGTTGAACAATATTAACATTTGCTACCAGAGTACTTCTTCGAGTCTACATAGTTACGAACGACGTCAACATTTGCTACCAGACTACTTCGTCATGTCTACACAGTTAAAAACAATGTCAACAATACATGGTTATCGGACTACTTCATCATGTCTACACAGTTACGACAATGTCAACATTTTCTGCCAGACTACTTCATGAAATCTATATTGTTTGATATCAGACTTCATCATGTAGACACAGTCGAGAACAATATCAACATTTGTACAGTACAGGCTGGAGACAACTCGAAGCTTATGGAAGCAGGTGACTAGTTGTGACAAGGATGTTATTTGAACTACTTTACCTTACTTGTAGTTCCATGTAGTAGTTCAAGCTGGATATACCTATATTTGATTCGGCTGTGTACGGCAGATTAGATATATATATATTTATCTGGGCCAGCTATAGTTAACAAATCACAAGACCTTATGTTGGGCAGTCTCGTGAACTTAACCCCCTCTGTATCGATAGTGTTTGACAGTTCCACACTGGTATCATCCCTGTCATGAGCATGAATGAATCGTTTATATACTCATCATCATTTACGCAATGTCATTAACGATAGTCCGAGCTTCTCAACAGATATAATATGATGAAAATATTTGTCTATAAATTATCTATTCCCGTATTCCGGTGACAGATTATCGTTTAGTACATATGTAGGGCAGGCCGGGGCTGATTGGAACATTGTTCAGAATGTGTGCTGAAGTTTTCGAGTACAGGGTAGTATTACCAAAGGACCGTCATGGGTTTTCATGCTAGTACTAGACAATAATCAAAAAACCTTTTGGTTGTGAGTGCGAGACAAAAATAAAATTGGGTTCCCTCCAACCTGCATATGGGGCAGATCCACACCGAGCTGTAGGTATATTCGTTGTAGAGACAGCCAAAATAACGAAAATTGAATCATAATGATTCATTACAGCATAATGTTTTAACATTACATGTGATGTACCTGTATCATATATTTGTTGCATAGGTATAGACAAAATAAGGAAAAGTGGACCTATCATAATAACACACCACATCAAAATGTTATAATATTATATGTGATAATATGGCAAATGATATTGTTGCAATGATATAGCCAAAAATTAACTAAAACTGCACCCTTTGATGTCAACAGGCGTCGAAATCAGTCGTCATACCCTGTGTGGGTCAGTTGATGAAAGTTCTATACATGTATCAATATTCGATGTAGAGATACGGTCAACAAAATAGTAAAATGGATCATTCATAATAATTCACTCCAACAGTATAATGTTATAACATATAGAAGTGATATGACGCGAATTTCATATATATATATATTTGTTGCAGAAATATAGTCCTGGCTTTTCCTTGCTTTCAGTCGGTTTGCCAAGTGGAATTAGAAGATGGTATCTGTTTTCAGACAAACCATACAATAGGGTATATTGTTGAGAGATATCGAAGCGATCGGTCAACTTTGAACTTCAGTCGAACGTGCCATCTGCTAGCATGCCAATGGAAGTAATTTTCGACTTTGAAACAACAATTTTAAGTATTGTTGGGTCCGATAACATATATATATATATATATTCGCTTTCCCGTCCAAATCCGTTACTTGAAAATCCGACAATCGATTTGTCCAAGTATCATATATGTCAACTTTTAAAACATTCTGCCGTTCCTTCGGAGATTTCTTGGAAATAACGACAAATCTATCATAATTACCGAGGCTTTTAACATATCAACTTCTCAGGAGGCAGGCAATATCAAAGGTTAAGTTCACTCAACCCGAAGAGAGGACATATTTGAGAATCCTGATTCGGCATTACACCTCCAATAAATGCGACCAAAGTTCATGTATGCCTTCAACCGGTCATGTCAAATATTCAGTTCGAGATTTAATTTTGCCAGGTTTAGACTGTGCATCTGTACATGTCGCTCGACAAATATATGTAGGTGGGAAACTTAAGCCGTACGACGTCGGGCGTTACAGGTTATTTTTCTTGTGGGTATTCTTGTATTTACCAGGTTTACCCCATGTTAAGGCGTTTATTTCATCAGACGTCCAGGATGCTCATCTATCAACATCAGACGAGTTAATTATTTGAGCTGATGTCATCACAGCTCTCGAGCTAGCGTATCTAATTCTGCTTAAGCCGGTGCTAGGGGCCGTGTGGATACTTCATTTTCTCCACATGAACAACTGAAATAAAAGCTCGGCTGAGATACTAATGTTACGCCCGAGAATCCATCGTATTCTCGGGTCTGAATGTGAGGTGCCGAGGAAGCTTTAATCGTCAAACGTCGTCAATTTTTCGCACCTCTTGCATAGCGCTCCAATTTGTGTCCTTCCAATGTACCTTACCATCAAGTGGGAAGAAACAACGGATTCAAAGTGTCAAGGGTCACCGAATTCACCCCAAAAAGTTCAATGCTGTATTTTGGGGTAGTTTGTTGTTACGCTCCAAAAATATAATCGATCTGTTGTGCGAGCGTATATTGAAGTCAATTTTTACTCCAGTTTAATATCCTCGGTTAACAGTGTAACTTCTGGCTACCATGGATGAAACTCTGGGTACGTTGGCATTTTAAATGTTCTTGTAAAATCTCTTTGCCAAAATGGTACATGACTCCCCAACACACAAACTCCCACTATCCAATGACAGGCCTCATCGCTGACGCTTGTTCGAACATTCGCAGCAACAACTGCATTCATGTCTTATTCATTCCGACACATGCTGACTAGGGCGTTTTTGGCATATTAACAGCCAATTAAAAACTATCACAACGGTGATTCGCATTAGGACGAAAAGCATTACAATTTGTTGCCAGTAGAATCTTGCCGTGACTAACGTCACAGGACCTACGAAGTAGGATAGGCATTAGGACTCCAAAGCGCACTGAACTCTTGGTAATCCCCCCGCCCCAAGTCATCAAAAATCACCAGAAATTTTCATCAAAAGTAGGTCAGCTCAGAACTTGCTGGTAACAGTCCCCTGGTGCACCTTCATGCAAAAAATCAAGGTTCAAATGTCAAAGGTTCTCCTTATTTTGCCGACGAAAGCATTCGGTGGGCTCACTCACTCACTCACTGACTACCGGACAATTTGCCGATGGTAGTCTACTTCGTAAGAAAAAAAATATGTAAAACGCGTGATTAACATGAGACACTGTACCACCATGGCTGCCAAATACTATTGTTCTTGTTCTTATTTAGAGACGACCGAGTTGGCTAATTACCACATTTGACAAGGTTTGTGAAACCGTCACCGGATTGGGCGAACCTTCACCGGATTGGGTGAATCTTCCGAATCTTCACCGGTATAGGTGATACTTTCGAGAATGTACTTCAGAGATTGAACTCTACAAGATTGTACTTCAGACATTGAACTCTTCTTCAGACATTTTTTCTACAATTTCCCTTATATGCAAATTTTACATCTGGAACGGTTGGGAAGTGGCTGTCTCTCTTTGGGTACCAGTTTCCATATTCTCATGTTCATATAGATAGCACATCAGTGATTGGTTCACAGTCAAAATAGTGGCTGGCTATTGGTTCGATGCGTGACCTCTGACGTCATTTGCATCTAAGATACATTCAGTGCCTGGTTTCCAGCCATGTCATTCAGTCATGTACAGTATGGTGATTTTAGGACCTGGAACATGAATTTCACAGAGACCGTGGCCTTGCAGATTTTAAAAGCACTGACATAGATACATTAATTCAAGACTATCTCAGTGCCATCTCCAGGAGCTACAGGTAACGCGACGATGTCATTGGTTTTCCTTGTGTCGATCTACCTATAGGTGGCACCACCAACGGACAAAGTTAAAATTGCATTTCCAGGCAATAATTCCCGAAAAAGCCAACAGATATTTTTCGAATTTGATTAGTGGGTCCCTTGCCTCGAGGTTTGGCTTGGGCTTGTTTTTCACGTCGATCCACCTGTGGGTGGCGCCACCTGGGGGCTTTTTGAAAATCTGAAGTATTCTTCCCAAATTGGGTGTGTGGGTACCTTGCCTCGAGGTCTGCCTTGATATCGTTTTTCGTGCCGATTCTTGTATAGGTGGCTCCACCTGGTTGCTGAGTTAAAATAGTGTTTCCACGCAACTACTTTTGAAAATCTGGACCGATTCTTTACAAATTTGATATGTGGGTATCGTACCTCGCGTCAATATATCGCTTGGCATTTTTTTTTTCTCATGCCAATCCGCATAAATGTGGCGCCACCTGGGGGCCAATATAAACTTGCGTTCCCAGACAATAACATGAAACCTTGAATGGATTCTTCCCAAATTTGGTATATGTGTACCTTGTAGGAGGACCTCGATTGGGATTGTTTTTCATGCTGATCTGCTTATAGGTGGTGCCGACTGTGGGCCAAGTAAAACTGAACCGATTCATTTCTGTTTCCATTGTCGGGGGATCTTGCCTCACGATCTCGGTTGGATTGCTTTTCGTGCCAATCCGCCTATAAGAGGCGCCAACTGTGGGCCAACTTAAAATTGCGTTTCCGGACAGAAACCTTTGGAAACCTGCAGGAATTCTTTCTGACTCAATGGTATATTAGTACGCGTACCTTCCCTCAAGTTCTCACTTGGGGTTTGTTTTTCGTGCCAATCCGCCTAAAGGTGACACCAGCTGAAATTCTGTCGCATTTTTAGGCGTGGACATGACGTCACGGATGACGACACACGCGGGTCATTTGTGGTTAAAGTTCATTTTCGGTGCGAGGTCATTTCCGGGTCAATAATACAGTGCTCAAAATGTTCCTAGCCCTGGGCTGACAATTTGATAATCATACTGTTAGATATTTAGATTTGTACAGAGTATATTTCACCACTATACGGCCAGAGTCGAGGTGGCAAATTCTAGTAATGTTTTTTGAAGAGGTATATGTCTGTAGATGTTATCCATATGTGATAACCGTTGCAGATCGGTAGCTTAAGGGTAGTATACCACGCCTTTTCAACCCTACCCCTTTCCCAGTTCTAAATCCAAACTTGAGGGGTGGGATATGGTCCCTCGGATATTTTTCTTATACTTCCCTCTAGAGATCTAAAACTTCGCACACTTTGGGCATAGGTACTCTTCTATTGATAAAGGCAAACATAATGTCACATAATCATTTGGTGACGTCACAGTGACGTAATAACCCAGTGAGCAGTTTATTGTCTCTTTTTTGTCCATTTTTAAATTGATTTTTTCAAATTCTGCTGGTACTACTTTGCATAGTAGATTCGATTCATGTTCATTGAAGAGTTATTTCTATGTAGATGTTAGCCATATGTGATAACACTTGCAGATCGGCAACTTATGGGTAGTTATAGCACACTTTCGGAACCCTACCCCACCCCCATACTTAACCCAAATATGGGGGGTGGGTTACGGTTCCTCGCATATTTTTATCATTCTTGCTGCTAGAGGACTGAAATTTTCCACATACTACGTTTAGGTCCTTGTTTATAGAAACCAGTAAACATAAATTAACAAAATCCCTTGAGGACGTCACTATGACCTCATAAAACGGAAAATCAGTTTTTGTCGGCCGTTTAGTCCATTTTCAATACATAATTCCTATTCAGTTGGTGCCATTTGAGGTAGCAGACTCCATCAATGTTTCCTAATTGGTATTATTATGTAGTTGTTACTCATAGGTTATAATCTTTGAAGTTCAGTAGCTTATATGGTAATTATAGCTCGTTTTATGAAACCTGGCCTTATCCTTACTCCAAGCCAAACGTTGGGGGTGACGGTGTATGGCCCACCAGATATTTTCTTTAAATCTATATCTAAAGAGCTAAACGATTATACCCTATACATTTTAGTCCTAAGCTATGATAAAATGCTAAATAAACTGATAAAGCGTTTAATTACATCATCGTATCTCACCAGAGTAACACATATATACATGTCTTTTGCTCTTTCATTATAAGCGTGAGCTGGAGGTATTATTTGCCATTTGGGGGTGAATGAGGACAGTTATATTAAAATGATAATATCCCATCGATTAAATAATAGTAGGTTCTTCGATGCAAAAACATGCCAAACGATGGGAGAGCGAGAGCAAATTTAACTCATGGTAGTGTTGCGTAAAAATAAACTGTCGATCTAGTTTTACTATTTTGTGTTGACAATTTCTACTCGACATAGAGTACATTTCCTGTGCAACATGTATCATGATTGTTGAGTGTCCATTCCAAATACATACTGGCAACTTGGTGATATCTCTCCCCCCAGAACTTGAATGTGTGTTAAGAACGGAACCAGAATATTAATCTTGTTGGCAGGAGTAGAATATCGAATATGTGACAGCAGTAGATTGCTAACATCAGCGTGGGCGATTGAAAGCACAGACGATGTTCGTGTCAAGTTTTCAACGTAGACAAACTCAGGTTACTTTACCACCGCGTTTCGGTGTGGTATTAAATAGGGTACAGTCCGTGGATGGAAGAGACAAAGGGATTGTATAAGATTTAACCACCAAAGCCACAAAGAATTCAAATCTGGAGACTATTCTTTTCAATTCAATAAAATGCGTCTGACCGGTTTTGTCAGCTGGAAATCGTTTCTAACCATAATTGCATGGTATGTGATGTAAAATGGATACCGGTATCAACTATTGAACCAATCCGGAATCGACAATTGTCAACAGTAATGATGAGGCTGTATGGAGACTTTAGTATATGACCCATATGAACGTTCAACCAGATTTGATGATATGGAACGATCATCATGATGTCATCAATTTCAGCATCATTCGAAACTGTTATCAGATTTCCTTGCATAAAATACTACTTTGCTATGCATGTGTAAAAGTTCGAGTTATTAGTGTCTTGTGAATAAGGGCTTTCGATTATTGATGCAGAAATTCTCTGAGTGTTATACACGATAGTATCACCATCACAAATCTCCAGAACAGGTCATGACTGTATGCAGGAAAATGTGTAATTAGGGCAGGTTGGTGCGATGATCCTGGAGTTTTAATGATGCAGGGACCATTCATCATTTATATAATGGTGTACGGTTATCTGAAGAGCTAAACCTGTCACAGACACGGTTTCAAAGGATTTAGCTACATTCCACTTCCAAACAATATTTCCAAACTGCCTGGTCATCCATGTGCCTAATTTTAAGGCAGATCATAATAATCATAATGGCATATGGACAGTTAGTTTGAGTGGAAGTGAAATAATTTCTGAACTATCCGTCTCTGCAGCTAACGTTGTAGGCATATTCGCTGCATCAACGCTGACATTTTTCATGTTCCACCAAAGATGTTAGCAGGATATGTGATACTCCCTTTCAGCAACCATCCCAGTCGAGCAGGGTCACAGCATGTTAGTCCAGTTTCAGGTTTGCAGCATTTCACTATCGAGTATCGGCTTCAAGCCGGTTGATGACGGAGCCTATGATGACGTTACCACGTATGCATGTTTCCCTTAACATATTCGTTTCCATTCGGACCAAAGTTATACATCCAGGTACGAATCATCATCGCGAATACCATGGTCTACCTTAACACTCATGAGACGAGTTGACATTCATTTAAACAACTAATTTTGGAGTGGTCTTGTGGTGCTGCTCTTTGGCTGAGATCCTGAATGACGCACACTGGCATTCCGACCTCAGCGCCGGACCCCTGTGACCTTTGATCAAAGCAAAGCGAATCACTTGATTGGCTGACAGAGTAGGCGACGTCATCAATGAATTATTTACGTTCGAAAAAGCCTTTTGCTGGGGCTCTCGGCAGTAGAAGAGATAGAGGGAGGGAATGGCCTGGTAGCGGGGCTGGAGTCATCAAGGAATCACCTTGTTGATTGCCTGGATATTTTGCCACCATCAGATTCATCAGTAGGTCTATCATGTGTGTTTGGAGACGATGTTGGTGGTATTGGATTTTCTGCATTTTTATCTTTTGCAATCTCTGAAAGAGGCCATTGGGCATGCATTTATGCAGCTCCCAGCAAGCAGCAGATTTCAAGGGATAATGCCCAGAGGTAATAGTGGTATCAAAATCTTCAGACAAGCTCTAAAAGGGCAATGTTTATGCATTTTAAGAAGCAAACATCGCATTTCAAATACAGACATCTAACACATATGGCCATCTCTGGCTATGAAACAAATTTGCAGTTGGCACCACCGAGTGGATTACCCGTTCAACACGTTTGCAGGACTAAAGCACAAAATTTGCTGGTATACCATGTTGATCAACCTGGATTAGCAAACAATCGGTGGACAAGATGGAAAAAAGGGTAACGTCTTAAAAACGATGCAAATTCTAAGGTGGCCATCATTAGCTCATCATAAAGTGTGACCATATGATGTAGCGGTAGCATTTGTAAATTGAGAAAGTATTTGTACTCATCAAGGTTAATTGCAATTATAACAAAAGTCTGGAGGCCGAATATGGTAGATTAAGAGGAAAATTCCATTTCGTCAGATTCATAGCAATAATGACAGAAGAACAAAATTTGGTGGGAAGATACGGATAGGAAAGACGATTGGTAGTCAAGATGAGAATCAATGGAAATATCGCAATATCTCGGAATATTTCCTTAATTGTCCTTCTCCATGTCTTCCGTACGGCCACTGTTTGGCCGCTTACGCTCTTCAAAGAAACATAACAGGATTTACCACTTCATTTGGTTCAAGTAAAAATGAGAAAATAAAATAACCCCAAAATTATCATCATTATTATTCAGTCACGGTGACGTCATCACAGCATCAGATGAAGGTTTCAATAGATGCTTCAATAAAAAAAAGGGCATGGAGGTACAGGTTGGTACTTTTCAGCTATCTAACCATAATGGAAATATCGGAAGGACCATACCCAACCTGCAAATTTGGGTTGAAAATACAGAAAGAGGTAGGGTCCGGAAAATGTACTACAACAACCCAAAAACTACCGATATACACCTGGATAGCATTTGCATGCAAATACCCCTTACAAAAAATGAATCGAATCTGTTACCTCAAGATTTACCAGTAAAAATTTTCGAAAGTATCGACAAATAAATTATTACTTTGACGTCATAAAAATTATCATTTTAAACCCCATTAACTTGTTTACAGAAGGCGAATACCTCATATGCAGGTGGTGAACAGTTATAGCTCTCTAGCAACAGGAATAATTAAAATATTCAAGAAATCATACCCCACCCCCCAGATGTGGGTGCACAATGTGATGGGGGGAGGGTTCAGAAAGTGTACCATAACTACCACTACGTTACTAATCTGCATGTGTTAGCACATATGGGCAAAATCTACATACAAATACCTCTTCAAAGAGCATTTACCAAAGTTGATACGCCACATTATGCCAGCAGAATCGGAAAAACCAATTGAAAAAGCAGCCGAAATTTCGACAATAAATGCTGCCACCTGTTATTACGTCACTATGACATTATGCAACGGTAATATTAAGGTATGTTAAATTGTGCTAATGGATCAGGCCCTGCCCACAACGTATGTGAAGATTCAGCTCTTCAGCGACAGAAATAACTAATATATCCGAGGAACCATTCCCCTGCCCTCATTCTTTGAGTTCGGAATACGAGCACGGGTGGGGTTAAGAAAGTGTGTTTTGCTACCGTTAAGCTACCGATCTGCAACGGTTATCACATACGGATAACATCTACATACATGTACCTCTTCGGAAAACATTACTAGAATTTGCCACCTCGAGTGGTACCGATCGGTGAAATTTGGGGTCTTGGCCCATGGACTACTGGTGTGCATTATTCATCGCCAAATGAGAGACCCGTAGAATCGAGGCACATGATGCGCCTTCTGTGGTAATCTTTGTGATATAATCATCACATTTGCACAGAATGGGTTTGGCCGGAAGTGCCGAAAGGTTGAATGCAGTACTCATTCCTGATTGGATGTTTCAGTCCAGATGGTAACGTATCTGGACCATCTATATTGGAAATTTACTTACGGTTTGCCCGAGGACTGATTTCAAATTGTCGTCTATCCATCGCTCCAATTTATTACCTGTATATGGTAGGATTCTATTGTGGGGTGTTAGTCCCCGAGGCCCCCCCATTTGTACATGTCATTCGACAAATATATATAGGTTATTGTTTTCGTGGGAATTTCAAGCCGTACAGACACGGGCATTACAGGTTAGTTATTGTGGATATTTTTGCATTTACCAGGTTTACCCCATGTTGAGGCGTTTACTCCATCCGGCACCCTCGATACCCATCCGTTAACATTAGATGAGTTATTTGTTTAAGCTGATCTATCATCAGCAGTTCCAGAGCTAGCGTATGTAATTCCGCTTAAGCCGGCGCTAGGGGCCGTGTGGATACTTCGTATTTTACACATCAACATCTGCAATAAAAATGTGGCTGAGATAGTATCGTATTCTCGGGTCTGAATGTTAGGTGTCGAGGGAAGCCTTCCTGTAGAGTCTTGCTTTTTAGTCGCCAGACGTCGTCAGTATTTCTCACCTCTTGCATATCGCTCCAATTTATCACCTGTATAGGGTAGGATTCTGCTGGTGGACTTTTGGTCCCAAGGCTCGCTTTCTGTACATGTCATTCGACAAATATATGTAGGTTTATTGTTTTGGTGGGAAATTTAAGCCGTACAACGTCGGGCATTATAGGTTAGTTTTTCTTTGTATTCTTGCATTTACTAGGGTTACCCATGTTGAGGCATTTACTGCAATCACGCGTTCTCGATACTCATCCATTAACATCAGATGAGTTATTTGTTTGAGCTCCCGAGCTAGCGTATGCAATTCCACTTAATACGGTACTTTGAGCCGAGAGCATACTTATTCACATGAACACCTGCAATAAAAGCGTGGCTGAGATACTAAGGCTACGTCCGAGAATCCACCGTATTTTTTCCATCTCTTGCCTATCGCCGCAGTTTATTACCTGTATATGGTAGGAATCTGCTGGTGGACTGTTAGTCCCCAAGGCCCACCCTCTGTTCATGTCATTCGACATATATATGTAGGTTTATTGTTGAGGCCTTTCCTACATCCGACGTCCACGATGCTCATCCATTAACATTAGATGAGTTATTTGTTTAAGCTGATCTGTCATCACAGCTCCCGAGCTAGCGTATCTAATTCCGCTTAAGCCAGGGCTAGCGGCTATGTTGATACTTCATATTCTCCACTTGAACAGCTACAATAAAGGCGCGGCTGAGATACTAAGGCTATGTCCGAGAATCCAAAATATTCTCGCGTCTGAATCTGAGGTGCCGAGGGAAGCTTTCCTATGGAGTCATATGGTTGCCTTTTGGTCGTCAATTTTCCAACCTCTTGCATATCGTTGCAAACTATCCCTCAAATCTTATTACTGCCCGAACAACAGTTCAGAGTTTGCTAAGTGATTGTATGTATATTTATATGTAGGGACGGCGTCTGGAAACAGTCTGAGTGAAACTCTTGTTCAAGTGTATGCTTTAGTTCGAAACAGAACGTTCAGCCTTTAGACAATCTCTCCAAATATATTTTGTTGATTCAATATTTTTCAACATTATCTTACAGCACCAACTGTGCGCTATACTGGTGAGATTATCAATGGTACTATTTACTTTCCTACGCTGTTGGGCATGGAAATTGCCCGAAAAAGAAAACATCAAAACACAAATTTCTGCATAACCCATCAACCCTACCTGGCCTTGGCGTTTTAGGCCTGCCCAGGCCCCCACCTTATTTTCATTAGGTATTTGTTTTAGGTTTTAGTTTTGTCTAGGGTACTAATCTTCCGACAACGTATATTGAGGTCAAGCCGTACCAGAAAATATGTAACAAATACATGCAAAATATTCTAGAATTGCATCTTTGGTCAGATTTTTTGCATCTGACCAATTTGTGCAATTTCGTACGTAAAGAGGGGAAAATTGAAAAAGAAACAACGAAAGTGCGAGTTTTCAGTTTCTCTCGACATCCGATTAAAATCGTAAGAATGTCCTTGAACGACTTCCCATGAGAAAATTCCTCTTTTGTCGGTTGTGGTATCGATTTTAAGCTCAAGAGATGAACATTACAATCGCCTTAAACGTACGGCGGTCCAAGTAAGCCGATATTCACTCCTTAATGTGAAACTTGAGGCGATAAGGAATGGTTTCATGTAGTTTTCATTCGAGTTTGTAGCGTTGTAATGCAATGCTGAGGAACCAATCCCGACACAGTATTACTTTATCAGAAATGTAATCAATTAACGGTGACGTGAAATGCCCTCAACCTTCGGTAAAAAGGATTAACAGTTCCTTGTAGGCCAGTCCAGATCAGCTGTACTCTGTGATGGGCGTTTATTTAAATATCCATTCTCGGCTCTGTGAGGAAATAGTGACCTTCCTGAAAATTCCACCTCTCGAGGCTAGACAACCTTCAGAAACTGATTCTATGGTCATTACTGGATGGAATTAAAATTTCAAGTTGCAATCAAGCGTTCCACTGAAGCCGTGGGCATATCACTGAATAAATTATTGCGCTTGTGTTACAATAAAACACAACTGCTATGGTGAATGATATTTTGTGACATGTACATTGTAATTCATTCCCATTTAAATTATCAGCGAGTATGGCGACATCGTCCTCGTCATCCTCCTGCGCCCATAATCTCATCTCTGCCAGTGTTCAAGGAGATGTGTCCTAAGTTTGATAATATTAAGAACAAGTTCAACCCTAGTATTACCAGTACGATAAATCTCGAAGTTCAATAGCGTTACTGAATTGAGTAATGGAATACGTAATTTGAATGCTTCGTTACTGAAACGTCTTATAGTATGTAGTCATCACGTACATATGGTGAAGGATAGAACTGATTACCGCATTCGATTCATGTACGG
The DNA here is from genome assembly GCA_036873755.1 of Hanleya hanleyi. Classification (NCBI taxonomy): domain Eukaryota; kingdom Metazoa; phylum Mollusca; class Polyplacophora; order Lepidopleurida; family Hanleyidae; genus Hanleya; species Hanleya hanleyi. The sequence goes on from JAVTVY010002263.1 coordinate 32,333, forward strand.
AGAGAGAGAGAGAGAGATAATTCAGTCGCGTTCAGCAATAGTTTAGCTATTTAGCGACGATCAAACAAAATTCTAAGTATTCAAGTTAATAACTCAGTAAACTAATGCATTAAAAGCATGTACATGCATTAAAATTTATACAACGAACCGATCTCTCTCAAATAATCTAAAATACAATCTTCTTTTAATTCACTTTTAATTCAAAGTAGCTGCTCGATTTATGTACGGTATCACTTGAAATATTATCCCTTATTCGAAAATCTGAAGTATGATCCGTAGCATCATTGTTTTCTCCCTATGCCAAACTGGCAGTCTGTGTCAGGCATAATTGATATTACACTTATAATAAGCACATTGTTCTTGCACATAGCGTGTAGTTTATGATGGTATACATCATCAAGTTACCCTTTCGATGTTATACTTATAGAAGGCTCGTTGTGGTTGCCCTTGGTGTGTAGTTTAGTGTGGCACAAGATAATTACAACACATATAAGGGAAGTGGGAAGAGGTGCCGACATACTGACTGCGTCATATGACTTCACAGAATAGTCTTCTGGTAAACCTATTCTAAAGCACATACCAAGAATCTAACGATTCGTGATATGTGTTGTATCTCAGGTACGCTTTTATTGTACCTGTTCATGTGGCAACTTGGATGATATGACCACACGGCCCTAGCACCGGCATAAGCGGTATTAGATACAAATCTAGAGAGCTATGATGGAAATGCTCTGACAACTCGCATACTGGTAATTGGTGAGCTGTTTCGCTGTGACAACTCGTACATTGGAGATTGGTGAGCTGTATCGTCGTCAGATGTAAATGACGGCAATTAACACGAAAGACTAGTCTGTAAGGCCCGATGTCGACCCAGCATCAACTTCCCCACAAATGCCCGGCATATATCAGCCAAGCCAAAGGTCTGCACAGAGAGAGCTGTGGGCCTCAAGGGACAAGCAATCCATCAACGGAATCTCGCCATATACCCCAGGTAAAAATTCACAACACATATAAGGAAGTGGGAAGGGATTGCCGACATACTGACGAATCACCGCCGACCACCGGGAATAGTCTTCTGAATGCAAGCTATTCACAAAGCATGTACAAAGATCTGCTTTTGATTAGGCGAGTATGTGTTGTAGCATCTCAGGGAGCACGCTTGTCCTTTGATTTCTCTATATTCATGCTTTGCTTAACATGGATGATATGACCACACGGCCCCTAGCACCGGCATAAGCGGTATTAGATACAAATCTAGAGAGCTATGATGGAAATGCTCTGACAACTTGTATACTGGTAATTGGTGAGCTGTTTCGCTGTGACAACTCGTACATTGGAGATTGGTGAGCTGTATCGTCGTCAGATGTAAATGACGGCAATTAACACAAAAGACTAGTCTGTAAGGCCCGATGTCGACCCAGCATCACATATCACTAAATCTCGAAAATGGAACGTATTTCTGCAAGGCGCACCACGAGGCAAGTAGGTTATAAAAAAATGCAAAAAAAAGTTGCCAGCTTTCCCAAAGTAAAGGATATATTGCTCGTTCAACTTTCTGTCAACAAATTATTATTTCTATTGCATATGAATTGACCATGACATAAATAGGTTAGACCATTATGGCGTGAACAGGATAGTAACATTTTCCAAAGGGACACTGGACATCTTGAAATAAACATATGGCGTATTAAAGAAAAACGGTCCAATTTGGTAAACCTTCAGTCGGCATCTACATACGTCATGGATGATGTAGGGGACCCAAAATTAGATGCCTAATATTCCATTAAAACGACGTTGGGAACGTGCCACATAAGTACAACATAACTCTCTTCGGTTAGAACCTACAAACAGCGCATGTTCCGTTTCAAAGGCACACACTGCCCACAATAGCGGAAAATGACATTTACGACGTGCCTATGACGTATTAGGGGAAATCCACGCCCCCACGGTTCAGTTTCAATCCGACCGAGCAACTTTAGTTTTGCACATGAGCGAACTACTTTTCATATCCACTGCCCATATGAACGGATAAAATCTTCAGATCATTCTTTTTATCGTTAGGTCAACAGTGGTATAATGCGCAATTGAAAAGTAATTGACTTATATTGCTCATAAGCAATTGCTTATAGGCAAACATTTTTCTGGCCCCCACCATGGCTGGGACAACTTCAGATTCCCCCCCTTGGATTTGAGAGAAAAATCTGTGAGCGGGAACTGAACTGTTTTGGACTGGTGACCTTGATATAATGAGGGATGAGGACCTAAAATCACTCCTGATGAAGGGACCTAAATATAGAGAGCCGATAACATTAAACCTGAAGGCGGTCTAAAAATAGTATTGTATACTGTAGTATGTTATTGAGTGGTCGAAGAGAGAAAAAGTTGAACCTACAGTTCGCTGACTGGCTGGACGTCACGAAGAACAAGTTCGTTGAAACAATCCGCCATATTGACGGTAGTACCCTTCCCCTAGCGAAGCAAGTACTGAGAAACCTCAGTTCATAGGAAGTTCTAGCAAATCTCCAGAGTAAATTCGTTGTAGTCCCAGCAGACAAAGTTCCAAATAATATAATATTCATATGTAAATATTACTATTACCAGGTGCTGGTTAGGGAATTGCGTATGAGCACACCATCGCCGAATACGTCTACTTACTCCCAAACAGCAAGAAATATTTAACAACAATAAAACAAGGAAAGAGGTATTTGTCTTACAACCACCATAGCGATATGCCGAGAGTTTAGTGGTATCCCAAAATGCATAAATCATCATACAACGCCAAATTGATAGCTGATTCTAGAAGCTGTACCACCACGCTTCTTTCAATCCTGTTGACCAGGGCCCTTCAGGAGGTTAAGGCATTTTGGGTAAGGTATTGCGCCACTATTTCAAAAAACTCTGGCAATGAATGCATGTGGATATTGAAAAACTCAAAATTTCTTACGGAAGAACTTGATGCTAAAGGTCACATACCGTACAGATATGTATCCAAATGGGATTTCC
>JAVTVY010002264.1:0-35872 GCA_036873755.1 Hanleya hanleyi
CCTCATCGACTCCCTTACAACAAGCAGCCAAAGGATGCTAGTTCCCCCGCCGAAATGACAGCAATATTTTCGAGCGTTGTTTGTCTTGGGGGATATACATTAGGGAAGCAACTGTTACTTCATAGGTGTAGAAAGCGAAAGGGTCTTCCCCCCTCCCTAAGATTTAAGATCAACTCAAAATGGCTGATTGAATGTTGATTGCTACTGTAATATAGTTTCCACTCAGTGAAGCACGGAAATTATATAACCAGGATGCAACCCCAAAGCGACATATCATGGCATATTATCTGAAGGCATCTTCAACCTATTGCCCAGAAACCAAATTTAGACTTTGCCACATTGTTAACTCCCTGTAGGTGCAAGTGGGAGATACGCAATCCGAAGCTACATTCATGGCATGGTATCGGCATACGAACGTTGCGAAGAATCTGATGAGCAGTTGTAAAAGTTAGGATTTTTCCACCAGGTGCCGCCACCCGTAGACAGAAGCAGGCAAAATACAATTCCAAGCGACATCTCAATTGAATCGGCATACAAACGATGGAGTCCTCATGTTATCGCCCAGAAACCAATTTTAGATTTTGATCCCAGATGGCGCCACAATCAGAAGAATCCGATGAGCGGTTCTCAAGTTATTACCCGGAAACAAATTTGGGATTTTGCCACCAGGGGCACCACCTGGAGGGCGAAAGGCAATTCCAAGTAACAACTCCTGGTATGGTACATGCATGGTAAATTTGAGAAGAATCCAATGAGCAGTTCTCAAGTTACTGGAAACAAATTTCCGATTTTGCCACTAGGTGGCACCACCCGAAGTCTGAAGTGGGTGAAACGCAATCCCAAGCAACATCTCATGGCAAGGTATACGCATACCGAATTTGGGAAGAATCCGATGAGCAGTTCTCAAGTTATTCCCCAGAAACCAAATTTAGAAGTTGCCAACAGGTGGTGCCACCTGTATGCGCAGGTGGACGAAACTCAATTGCAAGTGACATCTCATATGGCATGGTATACGCATACCACATTTGAGAAGAATCCGATGAGCGTTTCTCAAGTCATTACCTAGAATGGTAGGGATATTTCGGAGGAATTTCAAAGTTATATCGCTTGCAGCACGGAAGAACGGAAGGGAGTGGGGGGGGGGGAGAGGGTATTTGGCTTGATGTCACACTCAAGTTTGTTTCACTCATACTAACAGTTAGTTTGGTTGGTGGACGAAGTCGGAGTGCCCGAAGAGAACCACCACCATTCGGCAAGTAACTGACAAACTATCACAAATGGACCAGCTGAATCGATCCCGTGAAGAACGGAACGAACCCTAGTGGAGCCATCTACAGGTAGATCTTGCTGAAACGCAATACCAACCAATATCTTCTTGCAAGGAATGCATATGCCCAATTTCAGAGGAACCAGATGACGCGTTCCAAAGTTAATGCTTGCGAGAATTCGCATGAATATCCACAGAAGAATGGAACGAATCCTAGTGGCGCCAACTTCAGGTAGATCGTGCTGAATCGCAATATCAATCGATGTCTTGTCACAACCAACATCTTGTCGGAAGAACTGCATATGTCAAATTTCGAAGAAATCCGAAAAAGCGTTGAAAGTTATCGCTTGTGAAGAATTTGAACGGACATCCCGGACATCCACGTACACGAAGAAGCGAGACCCATTTGAAAGTCTCCGGCCGCGTTGCGGCGGGGGACCATAAATCAATCGTATCGGTGTTTAGTTGAATTAGCCATGTATACACTTTCGGAAACCCACATAAATGGTGATTCCCGATAATTTCCCTTCAGCTTAAACTCTGCTTCAGTATCATGTCAGCAGCATTTTGTTTTTCTAAATTGTTTCAATGGCGATTTGACACATGTGGAAATAGGAAATGTCAGAAGAGAAAATTGCTCATTTCGTTGTGTGTTGAATCTGCTTCAGCTAGAAATTGGGGTCATTGACTGGAAACCAACACCAGGAATCGCAGGAACAGCAGAACTCAACAATCAGATATGATATCGGTCTTATATGGGCACGAAAAAAGGAGAACTGGATGATTATCAATTTGATATACATGTATCTTATGATTAGAGGATGTACCGGTGTCATTTTTGAGGAATCAATCATTGATCATTGGCACAGTTGTGCTACCTTCATGCAGATATAGCTGAAATGCAATCGCTTGCAAGAAATTTAAATCGACATCCACGGACAGGAACGGACATGAAGAAGCGAGACCCAGTGGCGACACCTTCAGGCAGATGTTGCTGAAATGCAATATCACCCTATGTCTTGTCGCAAGGAATACGTATGCCGAATTTCGGGAGACTCCGACAAAGCGTTTGGACGTTATCGCTTGCGAGAAATATAAACGGACGTCCACGGACATCAACCGACATAGAGAAGCAAGACCCATGTTGACCCCGTGGGGTCACTTTCAGGCAGATGTTGCTGAAATGCAATACCATCTGGCGTCTTGTCACCATAAAAATCCATAAAAAATGTACCGGAGGTATTTTAAATACTGTTCTAACGTACCGGTACCATCATGCACGTGAGGGTGACAATATCTCATTCAATTGTTGTTCTGTCCTCGTCTTTGAATTTTTTTTTATACCATCTACAAACACTTTAGGCTCCTATGGTATAAATCAACAATTATAAAAACTGACACGTACACTATCAGGTACCGGTAGGTACATAATGAAAGTGTTTTACATAATATAGGTTAACTTCAAATTCTCCATCTTTACAATCAACATGATCAATACTTTCGTATTCGATTGATGCTGGGTATATGAACATAACTGTTCACAATAAAATAAAACGAACAGAAGTAACTCAAATCGCGGTGTCCCCGCCATGTCTGTAAGTGTACGAAATTGAGATGAACTGTTTGAAATGCAGAAAGTTCTCAACCGAATTGCATCATTGTAAACACTACAGACTAGGCATGATATCCTGTGGCAGTATATCTGGAAGATACCGTCTCCAGGCTTTGAAAGTGGGCGATGTATGGCGTTTTTCGTCTGAACGTCCATGCACGCCAAGATCCGGTCATTACGTCTTCAACTTTACGCATTTTTATTGCACGGCTCTTAAATTCTTACTTACCGTCCGAAGATAAAATATTTAGAATTTGTTTAACATATCGATACTTTCTCCAGGTGAGATTGTTTGCTTAGGTGAAAGTTCAGCCCTCAAATCTTCTTATGATTAGCAAAAATGTTTCAGTGGAGACCACTCTATGCTGGCCATTCATACTTGCATCGCACAAAACCCTGCCGGTGTGGGCAGGGGTGGGGGCATCGTTATCATTTAATAGCCAATAGTGTGTTTATCATTCCCATTTCATTACATGATTTTTAAAGTTTTATAATGAAAACAGCTTATATCTTGACAATTAGACATTTGGCTTGGTTATTTTGAAATAGGTAAAGAAAACAGCGGTGCTTCAGTTGCCTAGATCTTGATGTTTGAAGAGTAACCGTCTATTTGTTTTCCAATTTTGTTCAATTGAACAAAAACAGAACAATCAATAGAAAAATATCTCTGTGTCATCTGCTAGTCCAGAGCCATCAGCTCAGTGAATGAAAATATCACAACTTATCAAAAATAAACTTTCGAAAATGGAGACACATTTTATATACAGAAGTGAATTCAAATTGAGATCCGTTGCTCTCACGGCCAATATATTCACATTTTATAACCCAGGAGAAATAAGCATTCACTAATATGTATATGTATAAACAATACAAAGACCAATGTAAATGTGTGTGGAAGTCTGGCCAGGGAATTAAAGTCGTTTTCAGGTTGTTAATTTCAAGCTGGGTGAAGCTTTTTAAATACATGTTCTTCAAACCAAATAGCCAAAATATCTATATTTGGCTTCGAAATTGAATTCGTTACCACCTTCAAATTCCTTGGTATCCATTTTAACGATAAACTAAACTGGCAAACTCATATAGATGAACTGACCTCCAAAATCTCGAGAAATAGTGGTGTTATCAATAATGTACGCCTTAACAGGAAAGCGTTGATCATACTACATTATTCCCTGTTTTATTTATATGTATCTTATTGCAACATAGTATGGGGTGAACACGTTCCCAACACACCTCAGGCCTCTTGTCATGCTCCAAAAAGACTTATTCGCTTAATAACTTCCAGTACCGTAACAAATACACTCATACCAGTCCATTACTTGAGCAATTAAACATCCTTCCGTTTTATCAAATCAATGACTACCTGGTATTGTTATTTACAACACAATGCTATTCTATGGATAACAACTTCTTTATTGCTGTAGAGCTGACGTTTCGTTGGAGATACTTCCAACTTATTCAAAGCTTTTTCATTAGCTTTGAAAAAGTTGGAAGTATCTCCAACGAAACGTCAGCTCCACAGCAATAAAGAAGTTGTTATCCATAGAATAGCATTGTGTTATATACGCCAACTTCTAAATGCCTATCAAAGAAATTGTTATTTACACACAAATATCTCCACACACCATTCTCTCTACCGACCATATTTATAAATTACTTCACAAAACTATCAGAAGTTCACTGCTACCCCACACGGCAATCCGACCTTAATCTCTACAGAACACAAGTGATATCAAATATATCATATTATTCTACGAAAACGAAAGCACCACGGACATACAAGCCTCCTCATCCTATTAACTTTTCAAATCCCGTTTAAAGAACTACCTTGTTAAATGCTAACTCCAAACTAACTATATATTGACGATGGTCATATTTATCTAAGTATTGGAGGGTGTATACAGTATAAAACACAACGAAAGTTGCTAACTATGGAAGCCGGATGCGGCCAATCTCGTCTTTTCGTTTTTTTCGCCTTTGATAACGCGCGGCGCGAGTAAACGAAAAGACGAGATTGTGTCAAATTACGCGAGATTTTGTCTTTTTCTCGTCTTTTCGTTTTCTCGTGTTTTGATGACGCGCGGCACGAAAACACGAGATTGCAAGGCGAAAAGACGAGAATTCTAGGCGTAAAGACGAGAATTCGAGGCGAAAAGACGAGAAAACGAGGGCCAGAAATCTAGTCTTTTCGCCGCGTTTTTTCATTTTCTCGCGTTGTCAAAAGGCGAAAAAACGAGAAAACGAAAAGGCGAAAAAACGAGAAAACGAAAAGACGAGAAAACGAAAAGACGAGAAAACGAAAAGACGAAAAAAAAACGCGAGAAAACGAAAGACGAGAAAACGAAAAGACGAGATTCGATACAATCTCGTCTTTTCGTTTTCTCGTCTTTTCGACTTTTCGCTTTATCGTCTTTTCGTTTTCTCGCCTTTTCCTATTCTCCTTTTTTTCGCTTGAAATGAAGGGTTCCTCCCAGAAATAGGACACCTTAACCCTACCTGGCCTGGGCGTTTTGGGGTGTATCGCAGCCTTGGGGGTGGGCGCAGAAAGTGCCCCCTGTATATTTTTGCTACCACTAAGGCTAGAGCGCTGAAACTTACCACAAAGTATCTTCGGTTCAAGCTCTACCAGAAAATGTGAAAAATCCAAGATGTCCGCCATGATGACGTCACAGTGACGTCATCTTCTCGGAAGCCATTATTCGGCCTTTTTGGGGCCGATTTTTCGAACTCTTAAATTTACCGCTTTTTCTCTCAAACAATACCAAATAAAATGGAGAATAATTATTTTTGCGTAAATAAATACTTTCTATGCCTTTTCAGCAAGAAAAATGTGAAGGAATGAAACGAAAAGACTAAAAAGACGACTTTCGGGATACCACATGGCCGCCATTTTGAATTTACTCATGATCCTCTACCTGGAGGTATATGCAAATAGGCTTAATATGACCCCAATAAGATAAGCTTTAAAGTCGCCAAGTTTCAGCCCCCTCGGTTTCGTCGTTTCGGAGCAGTAAAGAAAAGTTAACTAGAAGTGGAGGGGGGGGCACTCTCTACCCCCCCCCCACCCCAGGTCAGGTCAGGTAGGATTAACACTCGAGTTGAGTTTGTTCTTGTGTGTAATTGCTTCTATAAAACAGCTTAAAATGACACATTTTGAGTTAGGTTTAGGTTGAGAATTGCGGTACAGTACCGTCAACTTCAAGTGCTTCCGGTCATGCGCAAAAGTAAATGCCAGCGCATTACGGACGCCATGCGAGAAAACGAAAAGTCGAGATTGTATCGAATCTCGTCATTTCGTTTTCTGGTCTTTTCATCTTTTCGTTTTCCCGTCTTTTCGTTTTCTCGTTTTTTCGTCTTTTCGTTTTATCGGCTTTTCGTTTTCTCGTTTTTTCGTCTTTTCGTTTTCTCGTCTTTTCGTCTTTTCGTTTTCTCGTCTTTCCGTCTTTTCATTTCCTCGTCTTTTTCTTTTTCTCGTCTTTTCTTTTCTCATTTTATCGCGTGAAATGAAGGGTCCCTCCCAGGAATAGGACATCTTAACTCTACCTGGCCTGAGCGTTTTGGGGTGTATCGCAACCTGGGAGGTTGGGGGGGGGGGCGGAAAGCGCCCCTCCGCTGTATATTTTTGCTACTTTCTAAACTTACCACAAACTTTCTTCGGGTCAAGCTCTACCAGAAAATGTAAAAAAATTCAAGATGACCGCCATGGTGACATCACAGTGACGTCATCTTCTCGGAAGCCATTTTTCGGGGACGATTTTTTTAAATTTTTAATTTTCCGATTTTTCTCTCAAACAATACCAAATAAAATAGAGAATAATTAGTTTTGCGTCAAATAGGCCTTTTAGGCAAAAACAATGTGAAGAAATGGAGCGAAAAGACTAAAAAGACGACTTTCGGGGATGCCACATGGCCGCCATTTTGAATTTGCTCATGATCCGCTGATCGGAGTTATATGCAAATAGACTCAAAATGACCCCAATAAGATATGCTTTAAAGTCTCGAAGTTTCAGCTTCCTCGGTTCCGTCGTTTCGGAGCAGCAGAGAAAAGTTAACTAGGAGTGGGGGATCATGGCGGACATCTTGGATTTTTTTACATTTTCTGGTAGAGCTTGAACTGAACATACTTTGTGGTAAGTTTCAGCGCTCTAGCCTTAGTGGTAATAAAAATATACAGCGGGGTGGGGAGCACTTTCCGCCCCTCTCCTCCCCCCCCCCTCGACCTCCCAGGTTGCGACACATAATAATAATTAAAAAAATCACTATCTTGAGTTCAGCCATCAGTTACTTGGTCTTCAACAGGGCACTAAATTGACATGCATAATTCATGCTTTCACTACTTCTATTACCTCATGGTTTCGATGAAGGCAAAATAGATATTACTGGGCGATATTTTGTGGAAAATATAAAAATATTGATAATTCAACAATTCAATCGGCATGTTTGTTACTTAATTTTGGGAAAACTTTGCCATAATTTTAAATCACAAATACTCACCTTCCCAAAATTCAAGTGCTTCCGGTCATGCACAGAATTGAATGCCTGCGCACTATGGACGCCACGCGAAAAAACGAAAAGACGAGATTGTATCGAATCTCGTCTTTTCGTTTTATCGTCTTTTCGTTTTATCGTCTTTTCGTTTTCTCGTCTTTTCGTTTTCTCGTCTTTTTGTCTTTTCGTTTTCTCGTCTTTTCGTTTTCTCGTTTTTATTGCGTGAAATGAAGGGTTCCTCGCAGGAATAGGACACCTTAACCCTACCTGGCCTGGGCGTTTTGGGGTGTATCGCAACCTGGGAGGTGGAGGGAGGGAGGTGGAAAGTGCCCCTCCGCTGTATATGTTTGCTACTACTAAGGCTAGAGCGCTGAAATTTACCACAAAGTATCTTCGGTTCAAGCTCTACCAGAAAATGTGAAAAGTCCAAGATGTCCGCCATGGTGACGTCACAGTGACGTCATCTTCTCGGAAGCCATTTTCCGGCCCTTTTGGGGCCGATTTTTTGAAATTTCAAATTTTCTGATTTTTCTCTCGAACAATACCAAATAAAATAGAGAATAATTAGTTTTGCGTAAAATAGACCTTTTAGGCAAGAACAATGTGAAGAAATGGAGCGAAAAGACTAAAAAGACGACTTTCGAGGATACCACATGATCGCCATTTTGAATTTACCCATGATCCTCTGATCGGAGGTATATGCAAATAGACACAAAATGACCTCAATAAGGGAGCGTGTCAAAAGTTTTGACGTTCAAACTAAAAGAATGCGTCAGAAAATGAACAGGTGAACGTTCTTTTTCTTCCAGCAAACGAACGTTCGACAGTCAGAAAATGAACACTACCCCGTCAGAAAAAATGAACGTCAGAAAAAGAACGTTCTTTTTTGAACGTTCAAATTATGATGTATGATAGCTGTCAGAAATCGCTGAAGGGCTCACAATACGGCTATCGTGTGTCGACTCTTATTAGAATGAAACAAAACGAAAACAGAACACTCGAAAAGGCAGCGCAACTGTATTTATATTGCACTAGCTTTCGTAAGTATATAACCCACGTCCTCTGAAGAAGTACTTTCCTTCTTTGAAAGCAACTATTGCAAAGATTTGACGTTTATCTACAGCAAATTTAATAAATGTATTTAATATAATAAAAGGGGATCTTTCGTGCATATTCTGGGGAATTATTTACCGGGAACGAGCGACATATAGGAACTAACGCGCCGCGTGTATTATTTTTTGGGAGAAAACGAGATGAAACTATATAATATTAAACTTCGACAGAGAAATATCACCATACTGATTTGGTTTTATTAAAAGTCCGATGTGACCAAATATCTTAAAGAATGATACAATAATCGGGTGAACAAGTTGGTGAATTAAGCTCCTTAGAATGTTCGTAATTTGAAGAAATTTGATAGACAAATAAAGACTTCGTTGTGATATCAAACCACACATTATTATATTACGTATTTGTATGACATTTATATAACAAATTTGATACATGGCATTCGACGGATGTTGATCGCGATTGTTAAATTATTTGTCAACCGTATATGCTAAACCCCTAGGTGTCCCCCATCGTCCTGTCTGGCCTACTCTGTATATTGATCGTGCGTAACGCACGTGGGCCCCCCGTCTGCCCAGGAGGCCCAGAAAGGGTGAGAGCTCAAAGTCGGTTGCATACAGAAACCTGCCTTGCGATGTATACTATTATAAAATGCGTGGAGTCAAATCTACTTTCCCGCAGCGCGGCCTTCCTCTGTTATAGAATTTATTGTAACTTACCATGTGCTTTGCATTGTTTATATACATGTATTCAGTGCATTCTGTAAAACCTAGAGTGGTGTGTCCGATGTCTGCGATTGATAATAATAATTTAATAAACGGATGATATATGGAAGGACAATGATAGAATTGTTTCTCTGTTAGGGGCCTACTTGTCCCGGTCACGGCTTCAGTGTTTTGTCGCCACCTATTATTATCTTAAATTATTTGAAATCGTTGAATGCTGTAAAATAGATAACTGTTAATTGATCTTTGTTTATATAAGAAAATACGTGTGTTGGCTTTTTTTGTTTCAAGTCATTTTCGCTGGCTATTCAAAATCCGCCGTTGATACCGACCGGTTCGATAAAAATGCTGTTGTCAAACAATCACAGTGCTAAAAGCCTTAAAAGCCAAGACTGTATAGTCCAGATTTCTTATCAATCATGTGATTCTCCATAGCTTTATTGATCAGAATACGATATTAAAATCAACGCTATATGTACATCTGTTCAAGGGGCTTTCCGAGATGGCTCATTTTGACACCAAATAATAAACATAACGAATAGCATTTAGAACACCGCAAGATGTTAAATTAAATGGAAACGACAATATTATGCCAAGGTTTCAAATGTTGACAGTGTCAGTTACGGCCTGCCAGGAAAATCCCGGGTGGCCATTTGGTGTGCATAAAAAGCAACCTGGACCTGAAGAATATCTCTATTTCCATACGAAAAAAATGAGTAGCGGTTTAGAAATCTGATGCAATGAAGGCGCACACACCTTACAACTTGATTTACCCGGGAACGGCAACCGACTTTGAGCTCTCACCCTTACTGGGCAGACGGGGCCCACGTGCGTTACGCACGATCAATATACAGAGCAGGTCAGACAGGACGATGGGGGACACCTAGGGGTTTAGCATATACGGTTGTCAAATAAGTTAACAATCGCGATCAACATCCGTCGAATGCCATGTATCAAATTTGTTATATAAGTGTCATACAAATACGTAATATAATAATGTGTGGTTTGATATCATAACAAAGTCCTTATTCGTCTATCAAATTTCTTCCAATTACGAACATTTTAAGGAGCTTAATTCACCAAATTATTCACCCGATTATTGTATCATTCTTTACAATATTTGGTCACATCGGACTTTTAATAAACCACATCAGTATGGTGATATTTCTTTGTCGAAGTTTAATATTATATATAGTTCATCTCGTTTTCTTCCAAAAAATAATACACGCGCGTTAGTTCCTTTTTGTCGCTCGTTCTATAATTCCGGGTAAATAATTCCCCAGAATATGTACGAAAGATCCACTTTTATTATATTAAATACATTTATTGAATTTGTTGTAGATAAACGTCAAATCTTTGCCATAATTGCTTTGAAAGAACGAAAGTACTTCGTCAGAGGAAGTGGGTTATATACCTACGAAAGCTAGTGCAAAATAAATACACCTGAGAAAATGAACATGCGAAAACGAACGTGCGAAAATGAATGTCAGAGTGCATTGAAAAATGAACGTTCATTTTAAAATGAACGTTCAAAAATGAACGTTCAAAAAAAATGAACGTTCAAATATGAACGTTCGACTGTTCATTTCCTGACGCTGATGTGTAAAATGAACGGCCTGACGCATGCGGAAATGAACAGTCGAACGTTCAAATATGAACGCGTTCGCGTCAAAACTTTTGACACGCTCCCTAAGATAAGCTTTAAAGTCCCGAAGTTTCAGCTTCCTCGGTTCTGTCGTTTCGGAGCAGCAGAGAAAAGTTAACTAGGAGTGGGGGGGGGGGGGAACATGGCGGGCATCTTCGATTTTCTACATTTTCTGATAGATCTTGAACTGAAGATACTTTGTGGTAAGTTTCAGCGCTCTAGCCTTAGTGGTAATAAAAATATACAGCGGGGTGGGGAGCACTTTCCGTCCCTCTCCTCCCACCCCCCACCCCCCGACCTCCCAGGCTGCGATACATAATAATAATAAAAAAAAATCACTATCTTGAGTTCAGCCGTGAATTACTTGGTCTTTAACAGGGCACTAATTTGACATGCATAATTCATGCTTTCACTACTTCTATTACCTCATGGTTTCAATGAAGACAAAATAGATATTACTGGGCGATATTTTGTGGAAAATATAAAATTATTCATAATTCAATAATTCAATGGGCATGTTTGTCACTTAGTTTTGGGAAAACTTTGCCATAATTTTAAACCACAAGTATTCACCTTCCCAAACTTCAAGTGCTTCCGGTCATGCACAGAATTGAATGCCAGCGCATTATGGAGGCCACGCGAAAAAACTAAAAGACGAGATTGTATCGAATCTCGTCTTTTCGTTTTACCGTCTTTTCGTTTTCTCGTCTTTTCGTTTTCTTGTCTTTTTGTCTTTTCGTTTTCTCGTTTTTATCGCGTGAAATGAAGGGTTCCTCCCAGGAATAGGACACCTTAACCCTACCTGGCCTGGGCGTTTTGGGGTGTATCGCAACTTGGGAGGTGGGGGGGGGGGTGGAAAGTGCTCCTCCGCTGTATATGTTTGCTACTACTAAGGCTAGAGCGCTGAAACTTACCACAAAGTATCTTCGTTCAAGCTCTACCAGAAAATGTGAAAAATCCAGGATAGCCGCCGCCATGGTGACGTCACAGTGACGTAATCTTCTCGGAAGCCATTTTTCGGCCCTTTTAAGACCGATTTTTTTAAATTTCAAATTTTCTGAATTTTCTCTCAAACAATACCAAATAAAATAAAGAATAATTAGTTTTGCGTCAAATAGGCCTTTTAGGCAATAACAATGTGAAGAAATGGAGCGAAAAGACTAAAAAGACGACTTTCGGGGATACCACATGGCCGCCATTTTGAATTTGCCTATGATCCGCTGATCGGAGGTATATGCAAATAGACTCAAAATGACCCCAATAAGATAAGCTTTAAAGTGCCGAAGTTTCAGCTTCCTCGGTTCCGTCGTTTCGGAGCAGCAGAGAAAAGTTAACTAAGACTGGGGGATCATGGCGGTTATCTTGGATTTTTTACATTTTCTGGTGGAGCTTGAACCGAAGATACTTTTTGGTAAGTTTCAGCGCTCTAGCCGTAGTGGTAGTAGAAATATACAGCGGGATGGGAGCACTTTCCGCCTCTCTCCCCCTTCCAGGCTGCGATACATAATAATAAAGAAAAAAATCACTATCTTGAGTTCAGCCATCAATTACTTGGTCTTCAACAGGGCACTAATTTGACATGCATAATTCATGCTTTCGCTACTTCTATTACCTTATGGTTTCAATGAAGACAAAATAGATATTACTGGGCGATATTTTGCGGAAAATATAAAAATATTCACATTGTTTTTAAAATTCAAATAATTAATTCAATCGGCATGTTTGTTACTTAATTTTGGGAAAACTTCGCCATAATTTTAAACCACAAATACTCACCTTCCCAAACTTCAAGTGCTTCCGGTCATGCACAGAATTGAATGACAGCGCACTATGGAGGCCACGCGAAAAAACGAAAAGACGAGGTTGTATCGAATCTCGTCTTTTCGTTTTATCGTCTTTTCGTTTTCTCGTCTTTTCGTTTTCTCGTCTTTTCGTCTTTTCGTTTTCACGTCTTTTCGTTTTTTCGTTTTCATCGCGTGAAATGAAGGGTTCCTCCCAGGAATAGGACACCTTAACCCTACCTGGCCTGTGCGTTTTGGGGTGTATCGCAACTTGGAAGGTGGGGGGGGGGGCTGGAAAGTGCTCCTCCGCTGTATATATTTGCTACTACTAAGGCTAGAGCGTTGAAACTTACCACAAAGTATCTTCGTTCAAGCTCTACCAGAAAATGTGAAAAATCCAGGATAGCCGCCATGGTGACGTCACAGTGACGTCATCTTCTCGGAAGCCATTTTTCGGCCCTTTTGGGGCCGATTTTTTGAAATTTTAAATTTTCTGATTTTTCTCTCAAACAATACCAAATAAAATAGAGAATAATTAGTTTTGCGTCAAATATGCCTTTTATGCAAGAACAATGTGAAGAAATGGAGCGAAAAGACTAAAAAGACGACTTTCGGGGATACCACATGGCCGCCATTTTGAATTTACCTATGATCCGCTGATCGGAGGTATATGCAAATAGACTCAAAATGACCCCACTAAGATAAGCTTTGAAGTCCCGAAGTTTCAGCTTCCTCGGTTCCGTCGTTTCGGAGCAGCAGCGAAAAGTTACCTAGGAGTGTGGGGGGGGGATCATGGCGGACATCTTGGATTTTTTACATTTTCTGGTGGAGCTTGAACCGAAGATACTTTATGGTAAGTTTCAGCGCTCTAGCCTTAGTGGTACTAAAAATATACAGCGGGGTGGGGAGCACTTTCCGTCCATCTCCCCCCACCTCCCAGGCTGCGATACATAATAATAATGAAAAAAATCACTATCTTGAGTTCAGCCATCAATTACTTGGTCTTCAACAGGGCACTAATTTGACATGCATAATTCATGCTTTCACTACTGCTATTACCTCATGGTTTCAATGAAGACAAAATAGATATTACTTTGCGATATTTTGTGGGAAATATAAAAATAATCACATTGTTTTTAAAATTCAAATAAGTAATTCAATCGGCATGTTTGTTACTTAATTTTGGGAAAACTTCGCCATAATTTTAAACCACAAATACTCACCTTCCCAAACTTCAAGTGCTTCCGGTCATGCACAGAATTGAATGACAGCGCACTATGGAGGCCACGCGAAAAAACGAAAAGACGAGGTTGTATCGAATCTCGTCTTTTCGTTTTATCGTCTTTTCGTTTTCTCGTCTTTTCGTTTTCTCGTCTTTTCGTCTTTTCGTTTTCACGTCTTTTCGTTTTTTCGTTTTCATCGCGTGAAATGAAGGGTTCCTCCCAGGAATAGGACACCTTAACCCTACCTGGCCTGTGCGTTTTGGGGTGTATCGCAACTTGGAAGGTGGGGGGGGGCTGGAAAGTGCTCCTCCGCTGTATATATTTGCTACTACTAAGGCTAGAGCGTTGAAACTTACCACAAAGTATCTTCGTTCAAGCTCTACCAGAAAATGTGAAAAATCCAGGATAGCCGCCATGGTGACGTCACAGTGACGTCATCTTCTCGGAAGCCATTTTTCGGCCCTTTTGGGGCCGATTTTTTGAAATTTTAAATTTTCTGATTTTTCTCTCAAACAATACCAAATAAAATAGAGAATAATTAGTTTTGCGTCAAATATGCCTTTTAGGCAAGAACAATGTGAAGAAATGGAGCGAAAAGACTAAAAAGACGACTTTCGGGGATACCACATGGCCGCCATTTTGAATTTACCTATGATCCGCTGATCGGAGGTATATGCAAATAGACTCAAAATGACCCCACTAAGATAAGCTTTGAAGTCCCGAAGTTTCAGCTTCCTCGGTTCCGTCGTTTCGGAGCAGCAGCGAAAAGTTACCTAGGAGTGTGGGGGGGGGATCATGGCGGACATCTTGGATTTTTTACATTTTCTGGTGGAGCTTGAACCGAAGATACTTTATGGTAAGTTTCAGCGCTCTAGCCTTAGTGGTACTAAAAATATACAGCGGGGTGGGGAGCACTTTCCGTCCATCTCCCCCCACCTCCCAGGCTGCGATACATAATAATAATGAAAAAAATCACTATCTTGAGTTCAGCCATCAGTTACTTGGTCTTCAACAGGGCACTAATTTGACATGCATAATTCATGCTTTCACTACTGCTATTACCTCATGGTTTCAATGAAGACAAAATAGATATTACTTTGCGATATTTTGTGGGAAATATAAAAATAATCACATTGTTTTTAAAATTCAAATAAGTAATTCAATCGGCATGTTTGTTACTTAATTTTGGGAAAACTTTGCCATAATTTTAAACCACAAATACTCACCTTCCCAAACTTCAAGTGCTTCCGGTCATGCACAAAATTGAATGCCAGCGCACTATGGACGGCACGCGAAAAAACTAAAAGACGAGATTGTATCGAATCTCGTCTTTTCGTTTTCTCGTCTTTTCGTCTTTTCGTTTTCTCGTCTTTTCATTTTCTCGCCTTTTGATAACCCGAAAAAACGAAAAAAACGAGATCGGGTCGAATCTCGTGTTTTCGTTTCCTCGTTTTTTCGCCTTTTGATAACGCGAGAAAACGAAAAAATGCGGCGAAAAGACGAGATTTCTGACCCTCGTTTTCTCGTCTTTTCGCCTCGCATTCTCGTCTTTTCGACTTGCAATCTTGTGTTTTCGTGCCGCACGTTATCAAAACACGAGAAAATGAGAAAACAAAAAGACGAGAAAAAGGCAAAATCTCGCGAAATTCGAGACAATCTCGTCTTTTCGTTTTTTCGCGCGCGCGTTATCAAAGGCGAAAAAACGGGATTGACCGCATCCAGAGTAGTATAGAAAGTGGATTAAAAGCCACATTGACCTACTTATTTGTTCCCCGGGGTAAAATTTAAGGGGGTGGTGACGTGGTCATCACGTGATCAAGGCATGTACAGACTTGTTCTTGGCTGGGGGTTGTCACGTGGCTATCACGTGACCAAGGCGTGTTCTGGGCTGTGCAGTTCTGCAATGCATGTAGTGACCTTTGACCTACATCCGGGTACTTGACGCCCGCGCGTCCATCCGGGTACTTCACGCCCGCGCATGCATCCGGGTACTTCACGGGCGCGCCCTCCATCCGGGTCCTATTACATCCGGGTACTATTACATCCAGGTTCTTTTACATCCGGATACTATTACATCCGGGTACTTCTATTTTTTACCTATAAAAAGCCGGCACTACGGATTTGCTTCATTCGATACCGGGAATTTCTGCCTGACCTATCTGAACCTAGCTGACCCGTGGATATACCTGAGCCTACCTGACCTGCCTACCTTGCTGAATTTACCAGATCTGCCTCACCAGCAAGAAATGTTTTATATTTTTATTATATATATTTTTATATACTTTTTCCCCAATCTTCCAACCTCCCCCTCCTCCCCAATCTCCCAACATCCCCCTCCTCCCCAATCTCCCAACATCCCCTCACTCCTCCCCCACTCCCCCCACCCCCACTTCCCATTTTTTCCCCAATCTCCCAAAATCTCCTCACTCCCTCTCCCCCCTTTTTTCCCCCAATCTCCCAACATCCTCTCACTCCCTCCCCCCCTTATATATATATAGTACAGTACATTTTTAACTTCCAAACTCTGGGGTATTAACACACGGCTATTTACATGCAGTATTCACATCCAACATGTGTGTGTGTGTGTGGGTGGGGGTGTTTGGGTGTATTAATTTACAGCCACTCCGGAAAAAAATTTCACCTCCAACATTTCTTCTTGTGTACAATCCCGCCAGGATATGGAAGTGTACATATTATACTACATTATCATGAAATATGAAGTTTCCAGATGCAGATATGAGCGGATAATTTTTTTTTCCGGAACATTGGCGCCTAATTTCTGTGCATGATGTGCCAACGTACCAATTTTGAGCTGCGAAAAACGACAACTTTCGGGAGATTTTCAGTACCCATAACTTATGAAACTGGAAATTTCAAGTCATTAGGGTGTTCCTGCTAACAATGATTTAATGTCAACCATGGAGATTTACGAAGATATTCCATATTTTCTTGAACTGATAAGAAATTCTCGCGTCACTGCGTCATCAACACCTTTGGACATTTTGCCTCAGACAATTTCGTTCGCTGGGAACAAAGAACGCGTGTAGATATAATTTGAGAACAGCCAACATGAGTTTGTGTGTGATAGAATTATAGCTTACGTTTATTCCGGCTACCTTCTTTGAATTTCACGCCGAAATTAGCGAAATGTCACACCCTCATGACATTACGATAGAAACTGCGATTTTTCATTAAGGCGCAGAAATGGTTATTATTGTCTCGCATGCTATTTAGCAGATCTGCTACTTCACAAATAATTTCTAAAATCAGTGATATTTAGAAAGGGGTGTGCTACTTTGAAGATAATTTCTAGGATTACTGCTAGTTAGCACTTTGTCTTGCCTGTCCCCAAAGAAAATATATTGTATAATTAGCACAAATGCTAAATATTGTATATTTTTTTCTTAATTGCAGCCAGAAGAAATGTTCAATATTTATGATAACTCGGAAACGCAAATTGTCGGACTGCCTCTCCTGAAAGAAAATATATTGTATAATTAGCACAAATGCTAAATATTGAATATTTCTTCTAAATTGCAGCCATGATGAATATTGAATATTTCTTCCAAACCGCAGCTCCCAATTGTCCGACTGCCTCTCTTTAAAGAAAATATATTGTATAATTAGCACAAATACTACATATTTTCAAACTTGCATGGGCTGGTGAATAATGATGTTAAGGCAGTCCCAAGTACACCTTCTTTGCTGGCCTGTGCAACTCCTCTGACATGAACAGGGATGATTCTATCGTTCTTCCTGGTTAAACAACGCGCATGAGCTGGTGTATAAGGATTTTTAAGACAGTCGCAAGTACATTTTCATTTGTGGCTTGTGCAACTCCACTCAGACAATAACAGATTATTCTATCGTTCTTCCTGGTTAAATAATGGGCATGTGCTGGTATATAGGACGTTTAAGACAGTCCCAAGTAAAGCTTGATTGGTGCCTACAGAACGGGCGATATAAAGGCAACCTCACTGATGCAGGCAGCTGGCATGTATTCAGACTTACTGGCACAACAAACCAATCATTCCGCGTCAATGTATGTTGGCATGCACCCAATGACCGAAGGTGTTCCCGAGACAATCGGCCCCTTTCAATGTAATTTCGAAAGAAACAAAACGCCAAAAAACAACATCTTCCTCTGGTACAATAATCAAATTATATTCTAATTAGATGATATTATAAAGGTGCTAAATATTGAATATATTGTCCTTTCGCTGACACTGGATATTTAACTGTGAATCTCTTCGATTTAGTATAGATTATAAAAGTGCTAAATATTGAATATATTGTCTTTTCCCAGACGCCAGCTACATATTTAAGTGCGAATCTTTTTCTAATTAGATGATTTTATAAAGGTGCTAAATATTGAATATATTGTCTTTTCTCCGAAAAGGCTCCTGTGGATATTTAACTGCGAATCTCTTCTATTTAGTATAGATTATAAAAGTGCTAAATATTGAATATATTGTCTTTTCCCAGACGCCAGCTACATACTTACGTGCGAATCTTTTCTAATTATATATGATATTTTAAGGGAGCTATATATTGAACATGTTGTCTTTCTCGGATGCCAGATAGATATTTAACTGCGAATCTATTCTATTTAGTATAGATTATAAAAGTGCTAAATATTGAATATATTGTCTTTTCCCAGACGCCAGCTACATATTTAAGTGCGAATCTTTTTCTAATTAGATGATTTTATAAAGGTGCTAAATATTGAATATATTGTCTTTTCTCCGAAAAGGCTCCTGTGGATATTTAACTGCGAATCTCTTCTATTTAGTATAGATTATAAAAATGCTAAATATTGAATATATTGTCTTTTCCCAGACGCCAGCTACATACTTACGTGCGAATCTTTTCTAATTATATATGATATTTTAAGGGAGCTATATATTGAACATATTGTCTTTCTCGGATGCCAGATAGATATTTAACTGCGAGTCTCTTCTATTTAGTTTAGATTATAAAAGTGCTAAATATTGAATATATTGTCTATTCCCAGACGCCAGCTACATACTTAAGTGCAAATCTTTTCTAATTATATGATATTATAAGGGTGCTAAATATTGAATATATTGTCTTTCCCCGACGCCAGATAGATATTTAACTGCGAATCTCTTCTAATTAGATGATATTATCAAACTGCTAAATATTCAATATATTGTCCTTTCTCCGACACGGTGTTACAGATATTTTAAAGCGAATATATTCTAATTAGACTAGATTATAAAAGTGCTAAATATTGAATATAGATGCTATTCAAGTAACCCACTTTTCTGCCTGCTGCGGAGTTTAGTAAAAGTATCTGCACAATATTGCCAAGTGTGCTACTTAGCACCATGTTAAAGCATCGGAAATTTGAAAAATATCTAAATAAAAGCCAATCCTGCACCTAATTCCGATTTTTGATATTCCAGTCATGACGTCATCATTTAGTTCAATTTACCCCGAACCCCCTAATATGGTTTTAGCAAAAATAGATGTTTAAGTAGTAGTCGTATATTATCGTTGGGTTGGCCTGGTTATTTTTTTAGTACGTTTTTATGATGGGATTAGCGCATCATTAAAAAAATAAAATAAATCAAAACATACAACTCCTGTTGAATTTAACATCCTTGTGAAGCAACCCTGGTATGTGGCGCAGTGGATAGTACACCAACCTGTTGATCGATAGGTCTCGGATTCAAACCCCACCCGCGCGGAACTTTTTTTTAATATTATTGTTTTTCCTTAGTATTATTTTTTGTTTGCAAGAAAAGGGTATTAAGTTTACCAGTATTTTATTTTAAATAATTGAATATTTCAATAATAATACATCTATAGAATTCAGTACAAAAAAATAAGTACAATACTAGACATTGTTGGTACAATCACACGGTATTTACACCAAGGGTATCCTCTCGCTGTACACTGAAAATCATAACTGAGTAAATTTAGATAAGTGAGTAAACCTCTTGTCTCTCCATTATGGCAACGTAGAGGTGTATTAGTCTTCGCATTTTAGTAGTATAAAAAGCGCATGTCGAGTCCTATTGACCTTACCCCTCCAAAGAAATACGTTAAAAATTCATGATTCGTGACCGATTCATTGTGTTAAAGACAAAATCTGCTCTTTTACAGGGTATATACGACCAGGATGATACGACGTGAGCGATCAAGATCGCCTCTGGGGCGTGGCAATGTGAGAGGAGAACAAGATTTTCCAGGGGATCCAGCTGTGCCTCCCGCTGACGCCGTGCCCGAAGACCACCCTCTGAATGAGATCTATCGACGCCATTGTAACACGATCCGACGATGTTTTCACCGCCATCGACCTATTCAAGATATCTACAATTTTCGACTACATGACCTCACGTATCTTTCTAACTATGCCGAGAACATTTTTACAGACCAAGTTACAGCTTTCAAGTTGAATATGACATTCGGCTACATCTTACGGCACAAACAGTCCGACCAGTTGCGGTATTTCTATCCCAGCAATAATATGTGTTTGATCAATCCTTCACCTTCACCAATCGTGCGTCACTGGAGTCACTCATCCACCAAATCACTGCGTTGGATCCTTTAGAATGGGCGCGCCTGCAACGTCCCAACACCAAATGGACGGTGGAAATGGTCACCAACGTGACATTTTTCGTGACCAAATTGAGAGATCTTCCCATCGGTGCTCCTGTCATTCTACCACCTTGACTGCTTAGTCGAAAAGGCATGTATGCGTTAACGAGAGGCGCACATGGTCCCTACAGAGACCGGAAATGTCTGTTTCGGTGTTTGGTCGTTTATTTGAACGAATGTGATCCCCAGGCTTGTGATAGAGTGGCAAATATCTATTGGAGACAGTATCTAGAGGAACAAGACATAGACCCGCGACAGTTCCGCGGAGTCCCCTTTAAGTATTTGGATGTCGTAGAATCACTGTTCAACGTCAATATCTTTGTATACCGTTTACTACGGGAAGAGGACGACACATTTGTGGCTAAATTGGTTCATCGGTAATCAGAACGGTATGCATCTACAATGAAAGTCAATATCTTCGACGACGACGGGGTGAATCATTTTTCCCTGATCTACGATATGAGCCTGTACACCCAGTCCTGCAGTGGTGCCCAATGCCATCGGATGTTTGACCAGTCTTGGCTTTTATATCGGCACGAGAAGATTTGTGACAACACTGTGAAGCGGAAATTTCCTGGTGGAGTATACCATAACACGCTTACCATCTTGGAGGAACTGGCTGATGAAGGGATTGTGATACCGGAAGAGCATCGTTATTTTCCATACCGGGCATATTACGATTTCGAGGCCATTTTGGAACCCATGGACGCGGCCTCGGCGAAAACGCAGTGGACACAGCGCCATATTCCTCCGAGTGTCAGCATTTCTACCAACGTGTCCGGCTATGACGCTGCGCCCGTCTGTTTTGTGTCCATCGGCGACTCCCATTACCCGGATGATGGTGTATTTAGAGTAAGTCAGTGCGGCCAGTACAGAATTATTGGTGTCCATTTCCAGGACGTACTGGACCAACTCGACGACCGGATGCCTACACTCGGTGTATCATTCAGCGACGACGAAGAGTCGGAGACAGAGTCGAAGCACAGTGGGCAGGACATTCAGCCGCAGGATGCACCCTTACCGAAGCCGTATGCGGAGAAATTCAAAGCCCGCTTCCTGCAATACCTAGGCCAGTTACCCGCGCTCGGCTTCAATTCGGGGCGATACGATCTCAACATGGTGATGAAATTTCTCTACCCTTACTTGGCCCAATCCAATACCATCAAGTCCGTCATCAAATAGACCAATAATCACATGGCCCTCACCACTACATCACTCCATTTCCTGGATATACGGAACTACTTAGCTCCCAAGTATTGCTATGATCAGTGGGTGGAGGTTCCCTTGCACCTATATGTCGACGCTCGACCGCTTGGAGGAAACACAATTGCCACCCCGGGACGCTTTCTTTGATGATCTGAAGCAGGTGGAATGTTCGGAAGAAACGTACCGGGAACTACAGCAGGTATGGAACGACCAACATATGCAGACCTTGCGAGATTTCCTCATATGGTACAACAACTTAGATGTGGTCCCTTTCGTCGAAGCGCCCGAGAAAACGGTTAAACTGTTCCGGCATCAAATGCACGTCGACATATTCAAGGAGTGCTTGAGTTTACAGGGTCTCGCGCTTCGCCATCTCTTTCAAGATTGTCCTACATACTTTTCGCTGATACAACAAAAAGACGAGGACATGTATGATTGTTTAAAGCAGAACATCGTCGGCGGACCCAGCCTTATTTCTCATCGCTACCACGAGAAAGACGTCACCACCCTTCCAAGTGGAAAACCCTGTGCCAAAATCATTGGATTCGACGCCAATGCCCTGTATCTGTGGTCTCTCGCCCAGCCCATGCCCAGCGGTCATTATACGCGCTGGTTGGCGGACGGCCGACATTTCACACCTCAACGTACGCCGTATAAACATCTCGCTGATCAGTGGTTGGACTGGGAAGCCGATCGACGGGGAATGTATATACGCCATCAAACCAACGCCACAGAGAAGCGGATATGAGATCGCCGACTTCCCGTCGATGGGTTTGCTATTATCCACGTATGTTGGTTTTATGGGCATTGATGGGTTACATTTGGCCCCATCCTAGGCCACTGATTGGCTATTCATTGACTGAATTCCCACATCGGGCATTCATGCTTACACAGAAAACACACAAGACAGAGTTTTGAGATCTCATTTTTTATTCAGTGAACAAGAACAACGTGAGAACAACCACGTGAAAAAACTGAAGCCCAGAACAGGGGGCTTGTACGCTGAAAGAACTTAAGCCCAGAACAGAGGGGGCGTGTACATTGAAAGAACTTAAGCCCAGAACGGGACATGTACATTGAAATGATGGACGGCCCAGTCATATACGAGTACATCTCGGTCGTCGGCCTTGAGGTACTCGTCAAACATGTGGACAATCGTCTGCATCCCTTATAAAAAAATATCGTGGTTTACCATACATTACCATAGGGTAAAGTATGGTAATGCATGGTAAACCACGGTTCTGTATGGTAATGTATGGTAAATGCGAGTTAAAATATTGTATGGTAAAGTTTACCGTGGTTTACCATACAACGAACAGTGGTGAACCACGGTATTCCAGGCTGAACCATGAACATCCATGGTAATGTATGGTAAATCCGAGGTAAAAGATTGTATGATAAAGTTTACCGTGGTTTACCATACAACGAACCGTGGTGAACCACGGTATTCCAGGCTGAACCATGAACATCCGTGGTAATTTATGGTGAATCCATGGTAAAAGATTGTATGGTAAAGTTTACCTTGCTTTACCATACAACGAACCGTGGTGAACCTCAGTATTCCAGGCTGAACCATGAACATCCATGATAATGTATCGTGAATCCATACGGTAATAAATATGGTAATAAAATGTATGGTCAATTTTACCATGGTTTACCATACAACGAACCGTGGTCAGCTATGATGTTCAATGGTAGACCGTGAAACTTCATTGTTCAAATCCGTGGTAACAAATCATAATAGTAAATCAAACATCAGACGAACCGTGGTAATTCAGGTTCATAATACCCAGCAATTTAGTGTCACATGTATGTACCACACACTTTTCTGAGACAATTTGTGTTTCTTTGAAATGTTCCCTAAAAGTTGATCTTTGTAGAAAACAAGAGTTTCTTACAATAATAAAGTTTTATTTCATAATTATTACTTTCGAAATACCACACAAAACTGCCAAACTATAGGTTTACATACATATTCCATTACAAATAATGGCTCACATATCCATATATCCACACAGTAAAACCACTGATAAAACGTAGGTTTTTTTCCTACCATACATTGACTGTAAAAACGTCCTGTTGAGTTCACACCTTAATCACACTAGCTCGCGCTAGCAGACAATGACACCGTTCGATAAGCCATGAAAATACTTCATATGTACCGGTACATCCGACTTAATCGTGGATAAAACAACATGGTGCCACTGTCATCAAATTTGCTTGCTGTTTCAAATGGGCGCATCAACAATGCAAGGCACGTCGTGAGCATGCATACGACGTTCGTAAGTCTTTGTTATATTCTCCGTTTCAGAACCACATATAGGCACTTTAATAAAATACACCATTTACACCTCTGCTTGGAGACTGTCATTGTAAAGATCATAACTTGCCTTTTCTTACGGCTGAAAAAGGACTTTTTGTTTGGTTAGTAATCATGCATTCAGATGAATACTACATATGCCGATCGTATACAGCTCATAATGTGATGAGTTATATAGTTTCAATCAAAAATAAAACAACAATCTATTAAATAACCGATATATTCATACATATGGCAATACTCGCTCTGATAAATCACCGCCAGGCCGTAAATTATAAAGAAGAGTTGTCTTTCTTATTTGGCCGATAGATGGCGCGCTCATCGTGACGAAAACGAGGCTAAAATGTCGGGCAGTTGTGTACTGTTGTTTCATGGTTTGTGTGAGAAAATTCGCGTTGTTTTGACTCTTCACTGTAACCCAGCTGGCCTACTGTGTGGTCAAGCAAAGTTGATCGTTTGATCGACTAAACTGAGTAGCTCAACAATGAATATGTGTGCAGGGCATCTCAAATCCATGCAGTGTGTAACTTTCCTTGTTGGCATGCATGTTGTGTTCATGGTGTTACTCGTCGAGCGGACCGGGGTGGCGGATTATGGAAATGCCGCAAACCTTGATGTTTTCTTTCACTGCTGCATGTTTGTCTGGCTTTAGCCACCTGTGGTTGGACAACGATATCAACCAGATGTCCAGGGTATTTAAATATTCAATGAACGAACGATGAGACAGTATTTATCCACCGATCCAACAAATCTACGACTTCTCCCTTAAAGCTCAACAACAACAATGATATGAACAACGATACCTGGGGCATTGACACTGTGTGTCATTGTCAAGTCAACTGGCCAATGAAGAATGGCAAAGTCCAGAAAGTTGCTGCCCGAGTTTTGACATTTAGCAGTGAGTATTTATTTTGTCTGTCTATGTAATTGTTTTATGATACAAACACTTGCTGAGTCAACATTTTTTTATTGTGCACAAAGCCGGCATTGGCAAAGGTTGTGTTTATAAATGAAACTTGAATGCGAAACATGTATCTTAAACACCAAAAATGTGCAAACATAGAGATTATAATATGGTTCTTTGATATCGACAACTTCTAAAAAATGAAAATTATATGTTAGTAAAAACATTTTGTATCTCTTGATTGTTTGACTAATTGTTTGACTGAAACTTGCAGAATAATAATTATCAAGTTTTGAAAATAATGATATAGTGGTTGCACCATTTTATAATGAGAAAACTAGCATGCATAACATTGGTAAAAAGACATGAACAGAGAGAATTGATGTCACAAATATTTGGGATTTGGGCCACGTACTTGACTACATGAATAATAGATCTTCATTCACCCAAACTATTTCCAAAACCTTCAGTGACATACTGTACATGTTAATAATTGTAATATTGTGAAACGGTAATTTCTACATGTACTGAAACAGTAATTTGAATCAAAATATGTATTTTGTGTTATTGTAAATTGTATATACAAATTGTTTGCCCTTTTCACGAACAGGTGACATCGCAATCACAGTCAGAGGTAGCAGAATTGCGGAAAGAAGTAGCTGATCTACAGCGGGCAGTCGCAGACCTCCAGGAAACAAAAAAGGCCCTCAGGGCAAGGAATGAATCCTTAGTGGCTACAGTTTCTTCCCTTGCCGGCTAGTTGAATTTGGAGGAATTAATCGAAAGTCTTACCAAGTAATTCTCCTTAAGTAAAATTTGTATCGTAGTTAGCCCCGTGGGGCTGCTGGGTGTCGTTAAAAGGAATAGGGCCTCAGTCCCAGTATGGGTATAGAATCCAGCATATTTATCTGCCTTGGTTTGAACTCTTAATTGATTTTAAGTTTGGAATGTACCCACATGAGCAGTGTGACTATCGTCACAGGACCTAGGAAGTACAGTAGGCATTAGGACTCGAACGCGAACTGAACTCTTGGAAATCCCCACCCCCAGTTGAAATCCCGCCTATATTAAGATGGGCACCGCCCAAGTCAGAATCGCCACTGACTTTCATCAAAAATCACCAGAAATTTCCATCAAAAACAGGTCAGCTCAGAACTTGTTGGTAACAGTCTCCTAATGCGCCTTCATTCCAAAATAAATAACGATCACCGATTTAATTTTACATTTTTTTTAAAGGAAACAGATTGAATAATATACGTTCACTAGATTTCAAGCTTTACCTGTGAAAATACATCTACATCTCTTTAGTGGTTTTTAGTGCCCGTGTCCAGGATCAAAACAACTTTTTAAATCACATTATTTTCCCAACAATACACCAAATTTTTATATATAGTACTATAGTATAGAAAGGTAGCATTTATGTAGTTTACGGTAATTCAACTCGAGACCAACACCTTCTATTCACAAGATAATAATGATTCTATGTGATTCTCCTGAGCATAGCCGGTACAAAGACGAATAAATAGCGTCTCTACATCACGTTGTTATCTAGATATATGAGACAACACATTTTGGGTATCGGCAATCTGATGAATGTACTATTCCGGTTTCCTTGTTTCACATTATATTCTATGGCAGTTGATCGGTGATTTTCTTAATGATAAACGTTAAATCACCTCAGCTTCGTTGTGCAAACAGCGCTGAATTTTTGAGGGTATATGCAGTAGGGTATTTTTAGCCGGAGAGTAACTGATAGGCCTACTCATTAAATGCGATAAAACGCTGGAGCAAAACGGACCACAGTTTTCTTGGAAATGATGACATGTTTGGATGTGAAACAGGATACACGTTACAGGCTACAGCTTACATATATATAACAATATACGGAAGTGTTAATTATCAATCTAATTTTAATCAGAATTATTTCAGATCAGAACTTTCTGGTAACAATGCCCTAATGCACGTTCATGCCAAAAATCAAGGTTCTAATGTCAATGGTTCTCCTTATTTTGCCGACGAAAGGATTCGGATGGACTGACTCACTCACTCATTACCGGACAATTTGCGATCTGTAGCCTACTTCGTAGGAATATGGCATATAAATTATAAAACCATGAATATTTCTCTTTTCAGGTCTTCCATCCTTGGTGGAAAAGTTATCCGATTTACTTCAGCCCCAACAACGAACCAGTCTGCCAACCCAGCATCTCGCTACTGTAAGCTCCAGTGAGTCAACGATCCCGTCACCAAGACGACCACAGTGAGACCATCCTCCCCGGCAACATCTGACATCAGCTCAGTCGTTGTCGATGTTTCCAGAGATGGAATGGAATGGGTAAGCTTCATAACATTGATAAGCATGAAGATTGTCTGCTATTTGTTACTTAAACATTGAATGAGATGCGATAATGTTTTCTTATGCATACAACATAAAATCTGCAACTTATTTTCCTAAAAAGTCTCATTCATGGGACTAACGTAATGTCGTATTACATCATATCTTGTCTTTTCAGTTTTTTTTTTTGTATTTTCACTTCTCTTTTCACACAACACTGATAAGCATGACCATTCTCGGCTATTTGTTACTTGCAAATTGAATCACATATGATATTGTTTTCCCTGTGCATATCAAATACATACAGATTATTTTCATAGAATTGAATTGAAATAAAAGGCATTGATGGGACTAATCCATTGCATCAAATTTTGCCATTTCAGTTTTCCATATCTTCTGAAATTTTAAGACTCGAGGAAGATGATGAACACCCTCCTTCAAGCTCTGTATCGTGACGAGTTTCTATCCATGCATTCTGTTGGCGGGGGGAAGCGAGCCGGGGGCCTTCAAGCAAAGCCAGGCATGGATCCCAGTCATGTCCGGGAGATTGCAAGTAAGTATAACAGACACTTTTTGTGAAAATTAATTGGTGGCAATAAAAAAATCAACCTGAATAGAGCCTATATGCACATCAGCTTCTCTCAGTTGATGTCAGTTCCTTGTAGGGGCCATTTCCATAGACTGGTAATATGCATAGGGTCCATTATAACTACACTTGAACTCATGGCAACCTGGAAAAAGTTACACCATCGCGCCCCGTCCCACAATTTTTCCTCACAATCATTATGCGTTTATTACTCTGCTCCCATCTTTGTAGACCTGGTTTATGGCCCCATCAATTATATTGAACCATCTCTATTGTTGATGTTGACTATTCAGTCAATGTTACCACTTTAATAATAAGCTGTATTATTTTACTTGACACGCATCATAGAATTGAGTTACCTCCCTTTAAAAGATGTAATTCTATGTTGGTCAGTTTACAGCTTGGGGTACAATATCTGCAGTTTATCTATAGTATATATTTCTTTCTTTTTCAGATTCAGTGCAGCAACAATTCCACCAGAAGACATTGTCGGAGATAAAGTTCTTCATGCGAGAGAAACTTAACAACGCTGCAAAGAATTTGAAATGAAGACAGCTATGGTAATTACCACGGTAATTTGTATCGTCATTATCACGGTAATTTGTATGGTAATTACCTGTCCCAAAAAACCGTGGTTTTTTTACCATACTTTTTACCGTGTTTTTTTTTTTATAAGGGCGTCGAATCGGGTACTGGGCTGGTTTATTCTCCAAGGCTTTGATGTGCCCCAACTGTACACCTGGGCCCGGTTTCACTTTGCGTACAAACAGACTGGCCTTTTGGATGACAATGTTATACTCGAGGTCCTCACCCGGGGCCATCAAGCCAAACACAGGCCTTGCGCGCACTAGTCGTATTTTGACAGGTACTCCATTCAAGAAGTATCGGTCCTGCAGGAATAATTCCTCATGCAGACGTCCCATCATATCGACCGAGTGACTCTGCTGTGAAACCCATTCTCTCCGCATAGCCGTATTTTCGGAACTCGCTTCCATCGGCCGTAGGATAACAGTGTTTCGATGTAGGCTCGGTACGTGTTCGTCGAGGCGCTTACCAGTTTATCACTGAGGGCGATATCCACTTGCTGGAATAGCGAATGAAACCAGAGATTCACTGGACCCACGTGTGCATCTGCTTTGAGGACAGACCCATCTTTATTGGTGATTTTAGTTTTCACATATAGGTACGTATGGGCTAAATCCAGGTAGGTCGTATCTGCGTTGGTGATGGTGAATTCAATGGGGCCTGTGACTGTAATGCTGGAAAGGGGGAGATGTTCCACCCATTGGCCCTCTTCGGCACTGGTCTGAGTAGGTGGGACGGTCCATAAATCAAATTCACTGTTGGTAGAAGGACACGACTCGGCGTGGATGAAAGCCATGTTTAAGAAAAGATATCCTGGGTCTTCGATGTGCGTCGTCGTTGGGTCGGTCGTCGACTGGTGCGTGGTCTCGGTGGTGCAGTCTTTTATTCCCTGCGGTGCATTGTGCTTTGGCGACCAAGACGCCTCCTGCTTCTTTGGCTCGGCGTTTCAGTGCTTCTTTGGGTGCCGCACCGCCCAAAACATCACCCGCGACTTGCAGTCCATTGCGTATCGCTTGTTTGCCGATCGCTTTGACCCCACGCGTCACCAAGGGCAGGAACGTTTTGACGATGCTCCCCAGTATGTTCCCCAGCCCATGTCCTCGTTGTATGCGTGTACCTGCAAAGACAGGAAAGCTGACCCCGGCCTGTTTGGTGTAATGATCGACGTAACTGGCTGTATGGCATTGATAAGGCACCTTCATTATGCAAAGTGAACCGCCCAGACTTGACGGAAATGAAGTGTCAGCACCACTTTTCCACGCTCGAATGCAATCGGTTGACCGGTGTCGTCTCTTATATCGATGACGATGGAGCTAATATCGAGCTGACTGACCGGTAGATACACGATGTGCCTGAAACTGTGGGTGACTTGAACTCCATACTTGCCTTTCACCGGGCAGACGCGCAGTAGAGACACGTTGCTGTCACCGACAATGTGTACATCGACCACGTCTGAGTAGATGTGCAGGCCTTACATACCACCACGCATGTCCATCGGGATGTGGCCTCTCTCGGCGGTAGGGCCAGCGTACCCCGGTAGATCGAGACCTAGCATTTGCTGTAGGGTAGGACTGAGTTCGACACTCATGTTGGAGCTAACAGTGAGACAGGCCTTGTCGCTCTGTGCGTTGTAATCACAAGATTTTTGAAGGGGAAAGTTTTTATGGGTTGTGAAGTATTCGTGATGTCCCGTCGAGACTTAAAATGCATCAGACTTCTCAGCCCACCCATGAACTCCTTGGGGGTATCGTATTGGCCTTCGGGTAGGGTGAGTCGGGTTTCTTGTCCTTCATAGGTCACCTCGTACCACACATCATCACCTCGCACGTTGTACCACGAGTAAGGGCATTGGAAATCCACGAGTCCACATTCCCAGCGTCCAGGTAAATGCAACGGTTGCGGTAACTGGGTCACGTACTTGGTCAAGGTGTTGTCAGGAAACACATCAGCCGAGCTGTTACTGGGTAGGATAAGGTAAAGCATGACGACTGAGCTTTTCTGTTGCTGCTGTTGGTTTTAATGCTTCTCCCAGCCCTTGGGCGCTAATCGTCGTGATGGTCGCGGTGGGCTTAGATCTTGATGGCTGCAGGGGGTGGCGTGGTAAAAGGGGTGAAAAAGTAGGTGCCCACCGTGGTGGTGTTTTGGGGGGTGACTCCGGTTCCCACTCGTGGTGTGGTGAGAGTCGTCGTGCGTGCACCGGCGAGTCACGCTGCATCCAGGCCCAGCGCTGGGTTTCCCACCAATTCCTGTGGTACATGCATGTCTTTCAAACCTTGAGCAAAGACCTTCCATCCTCGACGATCCGTGTGCGACCTGCGTTGACGCATCAAGTCATTCACTAAATTCGTCATATGGGTACCGGGGACCACCTGATTCTGTACCAGTAGTTCACCTTTATCATTCCAAGTCATGTTAGGATTCTGTTTAATCCGTTGTAATACCAGGCCAGCTTGTTTCTTGAATGATGCAGGCACACTCTTCAGGACTTCGTCTTCGACCCACTATGGGGCTGTGGGTGGTATCCCTGGTAATGAGGGCTGTTGAAGCGGTGCTGAGGTCGGCGGTTTGTTGTGTGGTGGTGATGGTGGTGCTGGGGTAGAGAGGGGTTTGTATTGGTCCATGAAGCGTCTCATTGTACTGTTGTACTTTCTCACTGTCGCTTAACCCCGGTCGTTCTAAGATCTGACGCATCTCTTCATCGAGGGTGTTTATCGTCTTCATCGTAGAAGGTACGGGGTACGGTGATTGGAGGTTTTGAAGGAGCCGAGGTTCGACGAGGACCATTTTTTTCGTGTGGTTCATTGTCGGCCGAAGAGTCCACCCAATACTGGACCCAACACGGAAGCGGCCAACGGTGCTAAAATGACTCCGAGAAAGCCGTCTTTCTGTAACACATTTTTCTTTCGTGTTTGAGAGACTGGATTCTGGACTAGCACACGAGAGCAGGGTCTGCGCCACGTACAATGGTTCGAACCAACTCGTCTTCAATACACGGAGCCAACCCGTCTTCAATACACGGAGCGTCGGGGCGTGCTTCCATAATCGCGCAGACATCATGTACAACTAATGCTGGAACCCACAACTCTGCTCTTTCTATCTACCACAGAGAACAGAGACAAAAATCAACCCTGATGTGGTATTAATTCTTTTATTATCCCCAACATCAGACACACACACCCCAGCTGGGGGAGCCACTGTGGGTGTGTTTACATTATTTATGCATGTACACGTGGCGAGTCTCTCCGGGAAAAGATTCCGTCCGTAGTCGAAGGTGATCGTGGGTGGCTTGCTTGAGGTCAAAGAGCATATACCCATGCTGAGGTTGCACCGTGTTCATGGTCGAACGTGGGATGAAGGATGACGGTAGTAGTGTCTGGTTTTATAGTCCTTTCACCTGGTTGGCCGCGACCCATGAATTGAAGGAACTGGTCCAGCCTTGCCATTCAACGAAATAAAATTGGATGCCACGTCGACGTTCGGTTTTCAAAATCTGCTCCATCGTGTAGTAGTCTTGCTTTGTTTTTACGACAGGTTGTAATTTCAGCTCGTAAAACGTCCCAAGCTACGGTTCCCCTTGAAGATCTTTCAGTTCATAGACTCGCCGCTGTCGGGGAAGGCGCCGTTTAATCAGGAAGTGCTCATCGCTCCAGTTGGGCAAGTAACTTTTCTCGAACTTGCCCTTGACTTTACTGATCCGTACAGGGTTCCCGACCTTGACCACCCCTTTCGATGCTCGTTGCGATTGTATGGGATACAAGACACGCCGGACTTGGGCTTCATTGCGTTGGGTCACGGTAATGGGGGCTCTCTGTATACTCCGGTGATAGGCTCGATTGTAACCACTCACAAGCTTCGGGAGAACATCGATGTACCGTCTTGTATTCTTATAGGTGAAATATTTATACATGCGGCCTTTGAATGTCCTGTTGAACCTTTCCACCACGGAAGCCTTGATCTCGTTGTAGGTGTGAAAGAAGAAGAAGACCTTCTGTTTCTTGAGAAAGGCTTGGAACGGTCGGTTGAGGAATTCCGTGCCTTCGTCGGTTTGCAAATACAAGGGTTTGCGCCCAGTCTTGAAGATGTCCTTGAACGCCGCTATGAGATTCGCCCCCGTTTTCGTCCGGATGGGTACCACCCACGCATACTTTGACGTCAAGATATACCGATTCCCATCGTTGTGTTTGGCAAAGGCACTCATGTCGACAAAGTCCGCTTGCCATTGGGCATCTAGTCCTCCCACGATGACCGGGTTCCGTAGAAAATGGCGGCGGGCAGCTCGATGTAAGGTATAGGTGTCTTGTTGTTTTAACCAATCTCGGACTTGGGCCCGTTGTATTTCCTGGGGTTTGGCCGCTCGATAGAGAGCCGACAATGCACTATACGCAGCCGGACTGTCGGGACTGTAGTATAAGTTATCCAACACCTTCTCCCAGCGCTTCATGGTGACAAAATGATGATGGACCCGGAGAGTATCGCTTATTTATAACGAGGTCGAAGTTTCTACCATCGTTGTATATATCCTAGGTTGACTGAGTCTTGCCGGATAGTCTATAGCCTCGTCGTCTGGCTCCGCCTCATTGCTAGAAATTTGTTCATTGGGTTCAGCCGCCGTTTCACTCAGGACACGAGCCCACTCCAACTCGTCTGATGACCGCTCGTCCGGTGTAAACAGCTGGTCCACAAGAGGCCCCACTTTCTCCAAGGCTGTCCACAGGTCGGGGTCTATGGTGAAGCTTTGTGTAGGATCGTGGTAACGCCTCAGACGTGCAAAGAAGGGTCCACGGTGTACGTAGTTGGCGTTCTCGATGTGGATGAGGTTTCCGTCGAGCTCACGGCTCAATACCCGTTTAAATTTTGTCCAGCCTTCACGGTGTAGGGTAACCGTAGTCGATGTGGAGTCCGGACCCGACCCACAGACATCCCGGTCTTCCACGAGGGTGACTTTATCTTCATAGACGTCTAACCCCACGTCAGAGGTGAGAGGAAGAACGGTTCGTAGGACTGGTGACATGGTTGACCCAATGACACACACTCTGACTGTCTCTCGTATTTATGGACAGGTCTCTTGGTGACATGGTTGACCCAATGACGAAGGGTGAATGACGCACACTGTGACTGTCTCTCGTATTTATGGTGAGGTCCCACTGTCAATGCCACAGCGTCAGGGTCAACAGGGCACAGACCATTACTAGGCCAACCAGCCGTCGCTGGTTTCGGCGTGAGCGCTGATGGTCCATAGCCCGAGCATCAAGGATGGCTGTCATAGTCCAGTAGTGGTGAGTGATAGCACACCTCTCCATCGAGTGCACTCTGTCGAGGACCGCTTCTGTGAACTCTTTCAGGATCTGGCGTCGCCCCTCGTTGTCGTCGTCATCTGCAAACATGGACCGGACCACTGCTCGGTAACCCGTGAGTGAATTAACCACGGTGGCATGCTGTAAAATGCGAGTGGCATAGGGTTGGCTCTCCGTCGTGGCTCTGCGACCGTAGAAATGAAGGTGTGAGGCGCAGAGAGACGTGTTTCATAGACCATTTCACTTTTATACACCTACATAGATGTACCCGGATGTACATTTTTATACACCTACATAGAAGTACGCGGATGTAATAGTACCCGGATGTAAAAGGACCCGGCCGTGAAATACCCAGATGCACACGCGGGCCTGCAGTACCCGGATGGACGCGCGGGCGTCAAATACCCGGATGTAGGTCAAAGGTCACTACATGCATTGCAGAACTGCACAGCCCAGAACACGCCTTGATCACGTGATAGCCACGTGACAACCCCCAGCCCAGAACAAGTCTGTACATGTCTTGATCACGAGATCACCATATGACCACCCCCTTGAATTTTACCCGGCGGAACAAATAAGTAGGTCAATGTGGCTGTGAATCCACTTTCTATACTACTATCCGGCTTCCATAGCTAACAGCTCTACTTAAGCATTTTTGAAATTATTTTACATGTTTATCTATTAGCTTGTATTATTTGAAGCTATATATACAGTATCTATAGAACCTATTTTTAATTTAGTGAAGAAACAAACCTTTTTTGTACATAACTGTATTGTTAATCATCTGCTCCATCGAGCTCTCAGAGCTGCCAAATTGACAGAATTTCATTGTATGTACAGTACCGGGAGTTCGATCCTCTATTCACCACACACACACACACACACATATATATATATATGTGTGTGGTGAATAGAGGATCGAGATTTTGAAATTAATATAGCTTTCGTCTGTCGCCCCAAAGATACCAAATATGGCTTGTTTTCTTCAAAACTCTCAAAAGATTTATATTTGGTTGTGTGGACGTGTATTTGGTTGTGTAGACCTGACCTTCGACCTTGACCTTCAAGTCCACAATACTTAATATATATATATATAGATCCGCGTCCACACGACCTATATATATATATACGTCCACACAAATGTTGACCTTCGACCTCGAAGTCCACATTACCCAGTATATGCATAAATACTAGTCCACGTAGACGCAAGTCCACACAACTTATGTTATACCATTCATGCTGCATATATGTTACCTGATAACAATCAAGCGGTGCCTACAGTAGTGAAAGGCTGGGCTGGTTAATATGTATATATATGGCTATTAATTTTACGCTACATTCAAGGTTTCGTCTTGCATGCAGGCTTGAAAATGCTCACATCGGTCCTTCATTTATAGATGTAAGTTGCATGGATTTTCTAGTCCAAATTTTGGCTTATATAACGCAAAATAATACAGTTGGGTGGGGAAACTGAATAGCGGTATCCTCACTTTGTAAGACATTTCAATCGCTGGAAAAACGCGTTCCATCATGTGTTCAATTTGTGCACGAGGACTGTGTGGCGATATCGATACAATAGCAAAAAAATCTTATGGCAAGAAGCAGCTGCAACAGCGCCTGAAAGACCAGTTAAAACTTTGTATAAGGACATTTTCATGGAATTGTGGCCAGCACTTACCTGTGAATCTTACCTTATCGATTTACCTTAAATATACCATGAAAATGACTAAATTCATAACAAACCAGTCTACCCGTTGGAAATGTTAAATCCAATATCAGCGCTTTAGCAACTAGTCCGATGTTCTAACGCGCTGGCTTAGCGCGTCTCTCAGCGCTGCGTTTCGCGTTAGAAATTCTCGGGCTATTTAGCAACGTTGGTTGGTTGGAGTTTAACGTCGCACCAGCCTTATCGGTCACACGGCGACGATGACCCAAACAAACATACCATAGCAAAACCCTAACTCAAACAAAAGCCTAACCAAAACTACAAAAAAAGTTTCCCTCAAGATATCTTGGATGCGAAGACTAATATTTCAAAGCTCGAAATGGCGAAATATTTCAAATCTGAAATACGATGAAATATGTAACCTTGGAGCTGAACATCTAAAACCTCTGATTAATAACGTGAAAACCCCTTTTTGGCGAGATACTTTACGGGCCTGGTATATGCCACAGGAAAAAACTAGACCAACCTGACGGTTGACAT